>OY804577.1:41924880-42225177 GCA_963680875.1 Bathymodiolus brooksi
AATTATACATGTTTTGGAGATGGTACACCTGTCCTCTCCCATAACATTTCATATTTCTGTCAAGTATAATTATACATGTTTTGGAGATGGTACACCTGTCCTCTCCCATAACATTTCATATTTCTGTCAAGTATAATTATACATGTTTTGGAGATGGTACACCTGTCCTCTCCCATAACATTTCATATTTCTGTCAAGTATAATTATACATGTTTTGGAGATGGTACACCTGTCTTTCTCCCATAACATTTCATATTTCTGTCAAGTATAATTATACATGTTTTGGAGATGGTACACCTGTCCTCTCCCATAACATTTCATATTTCTGTCAAGTATAATTATACATGTTTTGGAGATGGTACACCTGTCCTCTCCCATAACATTTCATATTTCTGTCAAGTATAATTATACATGTTTTGGAGATGGTACACCTGTCCTCTCCCATACCATTTCATATTTCTGTCAAGTATAATTATACATGTTTTGGAGATGGTACACCTGTCCTCTCCCATACCATTTCATATTTCTGTCAAGTATAATTATACATGTTTTGGAGATGGTACACCTGTCCTCTCCCATAACATTTCATATTTCTGTCAAGTATAATTATACATGTTTTGGAGATGGTACACCTGTCCTCTCCCATACCATTTCATATTTCTGTCAAGTATAATTATACATGTTTTGGAGATGGTACACCTGTCCTCTCCCATACCATTTCATATTTCTGTCAAGTATAATTATACATGTTTTGGAGATGGTACACCTGTCCTCTCCCATAACATTTCATATTTCTGTCAAGTATAATTATACATGTTTTGGAGATGGTACACCTGTCCTCTCCCATAACATTTCATATTTCTGTCAAGTATAATTATACATGTTTTGGAGATGGTACACCTGTCCTCTCCCATAACATTTCATATTTCTGTCAAGTATAATTATACATGTTTTGGAGATGGTACACCTGTCCTCTCCCATAACATTTCATATTTCTGTCAAGTATAATTATACATGTTTTGGAGATGGTACACCTGTCCTTCTCCCATAACATTTCATATTTCTGTCAAGTATAATTATACATGTTTTGGAGATGGTACACCTGTCCTCTCCCATAACATTTCATATTTCTGTCAAGTATAATTATACATGTTTTGGAGATGGTACACCTGTCCTCTCCCATAACATTTCATATTTCTGTCAAGTATAATTATACATGTTTTGGAGATGGTACACCTGTCCTCTCCCATACCATTTCATATTTCTGTCAAGTATAATTATACATGTTTTGGAGATGGTACACCTGTCCTCTCCCATAACATTTCATATTTCTGTCAAGTATAATTATACATGTTTTGGAGATGGTACACCTGTCCTCTCCCATAACATTTCATATTTCTGTCAAGTATAATTATACATGTTTTGGAGATGGTACACCTGTCCTCTCCCATAACATTTCATATTTCTGTCAAGTATAATTATACATGTTTTGGAGATGGTACACCTGTCCTCTCCCATAACATTTCATATTTCTGTCAAGTATAATTATACATGTTTTGGAGATGGTACACCTGTCCTCTCCCATAACATTTCATATTTCTGTCAAGTATAATTATACATGTTTTGGAGATGGTACACCTGTCCTCTCCCATAACATTTCATATTTCTGTCAAGTATAATTATACATGTTTTGGAGATGGTACACCTGTCCTCTCCCATAACATTTCATATTTCTGTCAAGTATAATTATACATGTTTTGGAGATGGTACACCTGTCCTCTCCCATACCATTTCATATTTCTGTCAAGTATAATTATACATGTTTTGGAGATGGTACACCTGTCCTCTCCCATAACATTTCATATTTCTGTCAAGTATAATTATACATGTTTTGGAGATGGTACACCTGTCCTCTCCCATAACATTTCATATTTCTGTCAAGTATAATTATACATGTTTTGGAGATGGTACACCTGTCCTCTCCCATAACATTTCATATTTCTGTCAAGTATAATTATACATGTTTTGGAGATGGTACACCTGTCCTCTCCCATAACATTTCATATTTCTGTCAAGTATAATTATACATGTTTTGGAGATGGTACACCTGTCCTCTCCCATAACATTTCATATTTTCTGTCAAGTATAATTATACATGTTTTGGAGATGGTACACCTGTCCTCTCCCATACCATTTCATATTTCTGTCAAGTATAATTATACATGTTTTGGAGATGGTACACCTGTCCTCTCCCATAACATTTCATATTTCTGTCAAGTATAATTATACATGTTTTGGAGATGGTACACCTGTCCTCTCCCATAACATTTCATATTTCTGTCAAGTATAATTATACATGTTTTGGAGATGGTACACCTGTCCTCTCCCATACCATTTCATATTTCTGTCAAGTATAATTATACATGTTTTGGAGATGGTACACCTGTCCTCTCCCATAACATTTCATATTTCTGTCAAGTATAATTATACATGTTTTGGAGATGGTACACCTGTCCTCTCCCATAACATTTCATATTTCTGTCAAGTATAAATTATACATGTTTTGGAGATGGTACACCTGTCCTCTCCCATAACATTTCATATTTCTGTCAAGTATAATTATACATGTTTTGGAGATGGTACACCTGTCTCTCCCATAACATTTCATATTTCTGTCAAGTATAATTATACATGTTTTGGAGATGGTACACCTGTCCTCTCCCATAACATTTCATATTTCTGTCAAGTATAATTATACATGTTTTGGAGATGGTACACCTGTCCTCTCCCATAACATTTCATATTTCTGTCAAGTATAATTATACATGTTTTGGAGATGGTACACCTGTCCTCTCCCATAACATTTCATATTTCTGTCAAGTATAATTATACATGTTTTGGAGATGGTACACCTGTCCTCTCCCATACCATTTCATATTTCTGTCAAGTATAATTATACATGTTTTGGAGATGGTACACCTGTCCTCTCCCATAACATTTCATATTTCTGTCAAGTATAATTATACATGTTTTGGAGATGGTAGAGAAGATGCGTCACCTGTCCTCTCCCATACCATTTCATATTCTGTCAAGTATAATTATACATGTTTTGGAGATGGTACACCTGTCTCTCCCATACCATTTCATATTTCTGTCAAGTATAATTATACATGTTTTGGAGATGGTACACCTGTCCTCTCCCATAACATTTCATATTTCTGTCAAGTATAATTATACATGTTTTGGAGATGGTACACCTGTCCTCTCCCATAACATTTCATATTTCTGTCAAGTATAATTATACATGTTTTGGAGATGGTACACCTGTCCTCTCCCATAACATTTCATATTTCTGTCAAGTATAATTATACATGTTTTGGAGATGGTACACCTGTCCTCTCCCATAACATTTCATATTTCTGTCAAGTATAATTATACATGTTTTGGAGATGGTACACCTGTCCTCTCCCATACATTTCATATTTCTGTCAAAGTATAATTATACATGTTTGGAGATGGTACACCTGTCCTCTCCCATAACATTTCATATTTCTGTCAAGTATAATTATACATGTTTTGGAGATGGTACACCTGTCCTCTCCCATAACATTTCATATTTCTGTCAAGTATAATTATACATGTTTTGGAGATGGTACACCTGTCCTCTCCCATACCATTTCATATTTCTGTCAAGTATAATTATACATGTTTTGGAGATGGTACACCTGTCCTCTCCCATAACATTTCATATTTCTGTCAAGTATAATTATACATGTTTTGGAGATGGTACACCTGTCCTCTCCCATACCATTTCATATTTCTGTCAAGTATAATTATACATGTTTTGGAGATGGTACACCTGTCCTCTCCCATAACATTTCATATTTCTGTCAAGTATAATTATACATGTTTTGGAGATGGTACACCTGTCCTCTCCCATAACATTTCATATTTCTGTCAAGTATAATTATACATGTTTTGGAGATGGTACACCTGTCCTCTCCCATACCATTTCATATTTCTGTCAAGTATAATTATACATGTTTTGGAGATGGTACACCTGTCCTCTCCCATAACATTTCATATTTCTGTCAAGTATAATTATACATGTTTTGGAGATGGTACACCTGTCCTCTCCCATAACATTTCATATTTCTGTCAAGTATAATTATACATGTTTTGGAGATGGTACACCTGTCCTCTCCCATAACATTTCATATTTCTGTCAAGTATAATTATACATGTTTTGGAGATGGTACACCTGTCCTCTCCCATAACATTTCATATTTCTGTCAAGTATAATTATACATGTTTTGGAGATGGTACACCTGTCCTCTCCCATACCATTTCATATTTCTGTCAAGTATAATTATACATGTTTTGGAGATGGTACACCTGTCCTCTCCCATAACATTTCATATTTCTGTCAAGTATAATTATACATGTTTTGGAGATGGTACACCTGTCCTCTCCCATAACATTTCATATTTCTGTCAAGTATAATTATACATGTTTTGGAGATGGTACACCTGTCCTCTCCCATAACATTTCATATTTCTGTCAAGTATAATTATACATGTTTTGGAGATGGTACACCTGTCCTCTCCCATACCATTTCATATTTCTGTCAAGTATAATTATACATGTTTTGGAGATGGTACACCTGTCCTCTCCCATAACATTTCATATTTCTGTCAAGTATAATTATACATGTTTTGGAGATGGTACACCTGTCTCTCCCATAACATTTCATATTTCTGTCAAGTATAATTATACATGTTTTGGAGATGGTACACCTGTCCTCTCCCATACCATTTCATATTTCTGTCAAGTATAATTATACATGTTTTGGAGATGGTACACCTGTCCTCTCCCATAACATTTCATATTTCTGTCAAGTATAATTATACATGTTTTGGAGATGGTACACCTGTCCTCTCCCATAACATTTCATATTTCTGTCAAGTATAATTATACATGTTTTGGAGATGGTACACCTGTCCTCTCCCATAACATTTCATATTTCTGTCAAGTATAATTATACATGTTTTGGAGATGGTACACCTGTCCTCTCCCATAACATTTCATATTTCTGTCAAGTATAATTATACATGTTTTGGAGATGGTACACCTGTCCTCTCCCATAACATTTCATATTTCTGTCAAGTATAATTATACATGTTTTGGAGATGGTACACCTGTCCTCTCCCATAACATTTCATATTTCTGTCAAGTATAATTATACATGTTTTGGAGATGGTACACCTGTCCTCTCCCATAACATTTCATATTTCTGTCAAGTATAATTATACATGTTTTGGAGATGGTACACCTGTCCTCTCCCATAACATTTCATATTTCTGTCAAGTATAATTATACATGTTTTGGAGATGGTACACCTGTCCTCTCCCATAACATTTCATATTTCTGTCAAGTATAATTATACATGTTTTGGAGATGGTACACCTGTCCTCTCCCATAACATTTCATATTTCTGTCAAGTATAATTATACATGTTTTGGAGATGGTACACCTGTCCTCTCCCATAACATTTCATATTTCTGTCAAGTATAATTATACATGTTTTGGAGATGGTTACACCTGTCCTCTCCCATAACATTTCATATTTCTGTCAAGTATAATTATACATGTTTTGGAGATGGTACACCTGTCCTCTCCCATAACATTTCATATTTCTGTCAAGTATAATTATACATGTTTTGGAGATGGTACACCTGTCCTCTCCCATAACATTTCATATTTCTGTCAAGTATAATTATACATGTTTTGGAGATGGTACACCTGTCCTCTCCCATACCATTTCATATTTCTGTCAAGTATAATTATACATGTTTTGGAGATGGTACACCTGTCCTCTCCCATACCATTTCATATTTCTGTCAAGTATAATTATACATGTTTTGGAGATGGTACACCTGTCCTCTCCCATAACATTTCATATTTCTGTCAAGTATAATTATACATGTTTGGAGATGGTACACCTGTCCTCTCCCATAACATTTCATATTTCTGTCAAGTATAATTATACATGTTTTGGAGATGGTACACCTGTCCTCTCCCATAACATTTCATATTTCTGTCAAGTATAATTATACATGTTTTGGAGATGGTACACCTGTCCTCTCCCATACCATTTCATATTTCTGTCAAGTATAATTATACATGTTTTGGAGATGGTACACCTGTCCTCTCCCATAACATTTCATATTTCTGTCAAGTATAATTATACATGTTTTGGAGATGGTACACCTGTCCTCTCCCATAACATTTCATATTTCTGTCAAGTATAATTATACATGTTTTGGAGATGGTACACCTGTCCTCTCCCATACCATTTCATATTTCTGTCAAGTATAATTATACATGTTTTGGAGATGGTACACCTGTCCTCTCCCATAACATTTCATATTTCTGTCAAGTATAATTATACATGTTTTGGAGATGGTACACCTGTCCTCTCCCATAACATTTCATATTTCTGTCAAGTATAATTATACATGTTTTGGAGATGGTACACCTGTCCTCTCCATACCATTTCATATTTCTGTCAAGTATAATTATACATGTTTTGGAGATGGTACACCTGTCCTCTCCCATAACATTTCATATTTCTGTCAAGTATAATTATACATGTTTTGGAGATGGTACACCTGTCCTCTCCCATAACATTTCATATTTCTGTCAAGTATAATTATACATGTTTTGGAGATGGTACACCTGTCCTCTCCCATAACATTTCATATTTCTGTCAAGTATAATTATACATGTTTTGGAGATGGTACACCTGTCCTCTCCCATAACATTTCATATTTCTGTCAAGTATAATTATACATGTTTTGGAGATGGTACACCTGTCCTCTCCCATAACATTTCATATTTCTGTCAAGTATAATTATACATGTTTTGGAGATGGTACACCTGTCCTCTCCCATAACATTTCATATTTCTGTCAAGTATAATTATACATGTTTTGGAGATGGTACACCTGTCCTCTCCCATAACATTTCATATTTCTGTCAAGTATAATTATACATGTTTTGGAGATGGTACACCTGTCCTCTCCCATAACATTTCATATTTCTGTCAAGTATAATTATACATGTTTTGGAGATGGTACACCTGTCCTCTCCCATAACATTTCATATTTCTGTCAAGTATAATTATACATGTTTTGGAGATGGTACACCTGTCCTCTCCCATAACATTTCATATTTCTGTCAAGTATAATTATACATGTTTTGGAGATGGTACACCTGTCCTCTCCCATAACATTTCATATTTCTGTCAAGTATAATTATACATGTTTTGGAGATGGTACACCTGTCCTCTCCCATAACATTTCATATTTCTGTCAAGTATAATTATACATGTTTTGGAGATGGTACACCTGTCCTCTCCCATAACATTTCATATTTCTGTCAAGTATAATTATACATGTTTTGGAGATGGTACACCTGTCCTCTCCCATACCATTTCATATTTCTGTCAAGTATAATTATACATGTTTTGGAGATGGTACACCTGTCCTCTCCCATAACATTTCATATTTCTGTCAAGTATAATTATACATGTTTTGGAGATGGTACACCTGTCCTCTCCCATAACATTTCATATTTCTGTCAAGTATAATTATACATGTTTTGGAGATGGTACACCTGTCCTCTCCCATAACATTTCATATTTCTGTCAAGTATAATTATACATGTTTTGGAGAGGTACACCTGTCCTCTCCCATAACATTTCATATTTCTGTCAAGTATAATTATACATGTTTTGGAGATGGTACACCTGTCCTCTCCCATAACATTTCATATTTCTGTCAAGTATAATTATACATGTTTTGGAGATGGTACACCTGTCCTCTCCCATACCATTTCATATTTCTGTCAAGTATAATTATACATGTTTTGGAGATGGTACACCTGTCCTCTCCCATAACATTTCATATTTCTGTCAAGTATAATTATACATGTTTTGGAGATGGTACACCTGTCCTCTCCCATAACATTTCATATTTCTGTCAAGTATAATTATACATGTTTTGGAGATGGTACACCTGTCCTCTCCCATACCATTTCATATTTCTGTCAAGTATAATTATACATGTTTTGGAGATGGTACACCTGTCCTCTCCCATAACATTTCATATTTCTGTCAAGTATAATTATACATGTTTTGGAGATGGTACACCTGTCCTCTCCCATACCATTTCATATTTCTGTCAAGTATAATTATACATGTTTTGGAGATGGTACACCTGTCCTCTCCCATAACATTTCATATTTCTGTCAAGTATAATTATACATGTTTTGGAGATGGTACACCTGTCCTCTCCCATAACATTTCATATTTCTGTCAAGTATAATTATACATGTTTTGGAGATGGTACACCTGTCCTCTCCCATAACATTTCATATTTCTGTCAAGTATAATTATACATGTTTTGGAGATGGTACACCTGTCCTCTCCCATAACATTTCATATTCTGTCAAGTATAATTATACATGTTTTGGAGATGGTACACCTGTCCTCTCCCATAACATTTCATATTTCTGTCAAGTATAATTATATATGTTTTGGAGATGGTACACCTGTCCTCTCCCATAACATTTCATATTTCTGTCAAGTAAATTATACATGTTTTGGAGATGGTACAACTGTCCTCTCCCATAACATTTCATATTTCTGTCAAGTATAATTATACATGTTTTGGAGATGGTACACCTGTCCTCTCCCATAACATTTCATATTTCTGTCAAGTATAATTATACATGTTTTGGAGATGGTACACCTGTCCTCTCCCATAACATTTCATATTTCTGTCAAGTATAATTATACATGTTTTGGAGATGGTACACCTGTCCTCTCCCATACCATTTCATATTTCTGTCAAGTATAATTATACATGTTTTGGAGATGGTACACCTGTCCTCTCCCATACCATTTCATATTTCTGTCAAGTATAATTATGCATGTTTTGGAGATGGTACACCTATCCTCTCCCATACCATTTCATATTTCTGTCAAGTATAATTATACATGTTTTGGAGATGGTACACCTGTCCTCTCCCATACCATTTCATATTTCTGTCAAGTATAATTATACATGTTTTGGAGATGGTACACCTGTCCTCTCCCATAACATTTCATATTTCTGTCAAGTATAATTATACATGTTTTGGAGATGGTACACCTGTCCTCTCCCATACCATTTCATATTTCTGTCAAGTATAATTATACATGTTTTGGAGATGGTACACCTGTCCTCTCCCATACCATTTCATATTTCTGTCAAGTATAATTATACATGTTTTGGAGATGGTACACCTGTCCTCTCCCATAACATTTCATATTTCTGTCAAGTATAATTATACATGTTTTGGAGATGGTACACCTGTCCTCTCCCATACCATTTCATATTTCTGTCAAGTATAATTATACATGTTTTGGAGATGGTACACCTGTCCTCTCCCATAACATTTCATATTTCTGTCAAGTATAATTATACATGTTTTGGAGATGGTACACCTGTCCTCTCCCATAACATTTCATATTTCTGTCATGTATAATTATACATGTTTTGGAGATGGTACACCTGTCCTCTCCCATAACATTTCATATTTCTGTCAAGTATAATTATACATGTTTTGGAGATGGTACACCTGTCCTCTCCCATAACATTTCATATTTCTGTCAAGTATAATTATACATGTTTTGGAGATGGTACACCTGTCCTCTCACATAACATTTCATATTTCTGTCAAGTATAATTATACATGTTTTGGAGATGGTACACCTGTCCTCTCCCATAACATTTCATATTTCTGTCAAGTATAATTATACATGTTTTGGAGATGGTACACCTGTCCTCTCCCATAACATTTCATATTTCTGTCAAGTATAATTATACATGTTTTGGAGATGGTACACCTGTCCTCTCCCATAACATTTCATATTTCTGCCAAGTATAATTATACATGTTTTGGAGATGGTACACCTGTCCTCTCCCATACCATTTCATATTTCTGTCAAGTATAATTATACATGTTTTGGAGATGGTACACCTGTCCTCTCCCATAACATTTCATATTTCTACCAAGTATAAGTATACATGTTTTGGAGATGGTACACCTGTCCTCTCCCATAACATTTCATATTTCTGTCAAGTATAATTATACATGTTTTGGAGATGGTACACCTGTCCTCTCCCATACCATTTCATATTTCTGTCAAGTATATTTATACATGTTTTGGAGATGGTACACCTGTCCTCTCCCATACCATTTCATATTTCTGTCAAGTATAATTATACATGTTTTGGAGATGGTACACCTGTCCTCTCCCATAACATTTCATATTTCTGTCAAGTATAATTATATATGTTTTGGAGATGGTACACCTGTCCTCTCCCATAACATTTCATATTTCTGTCAAGTAAATTATACATGTTTTGGAGATGGTACAACTGTCCTCTCCCATAACATTTCATATTTCTGTCAAGTATAATTATACATGTTTTGGAGATGGTACACCTGTCCTCTCCCATAACATTTCATATTTCTGTCAAGTATAATTATACATGTTTTGGAGATGGTACACCTGTCCTCTCCCATAACATTTCATATTTCTGTCAAGTATAATTATACATGTTTTGGAGATGGTACACCTGTCCTCTCCCATACCATTTCATATTTCTGTCAAGTATAATTATACATGTTTTGGAGATGGTACACCTGTCCTCTCCCATAACATTTCATATTTCTGTCAAGTATAATTATACATGTTTTGGAGATGGTACACCTGTCCTCTCCCATAACATTTCATATTTCTGTCAAGTAAATTATACATGTTTTGGAGATGGTACACCTGTCCTCTCCCATACCATTTCATATTTCTGTCAAGTATAATTATACATGTTTTGGAGATGGTACACCTGTCCTTTCCCATAACATTTCATATTTCTGTCAAGTATAATTATACATGTTTTGGAGATGGTACACCTGTCCTCTCCCATACCATTTCATATTTCTGTCAAGTATAATTATACATGTTTTGGAGATGGTACACCTGTCCTCTCCCATACCATTTCATATTTCTGCCAAGTATAATTATACATGTTTTGGAGATGGTACACCTGTCCTCTCCCATACCATTTCATATTTCTGTCAAGTATAATTATACATGTTTTGGAGATGATACACCTGTCCTCTCCCATAACATTTCATATTTCTGTCAAGTATAATTATACATGTTTTGGAGATGGTACACCTGTCCTCTCCCATAACATTTCATATTTCTGTCAAGTATAATTATACATGTTTTGGAGATGGTACACCTGTCCTCTCCCATAACATTTCATATTTCTGTCAAGTATAATTATATATGTTTTGGAGATGGTACACCTGTCCTCTCCCATAACATTTCATATTTCTGTCAAGTAAATTATACATGTTTTGGAGATGGTACAACTGTCCTCTCCCATAACATTTCATATTTCTGTCAAGTATAATTATACATGTTTTGGAGATGGTACACCTGTCCTCTCCCATAACATTTCATATTTCTGTCAAGTATAATTATACATGTTTTGGAGATGGTACACCTGTCCTCTCCCATAACATTTCATATTTCTGTCAAGTATAATTATACATGTTTTGGAGATGGTACACCTGTCCTCTCCCATACCATTTCATATTTCTGTCAAGTATAATTATACATGTTTTGGAGATGGTACACCTGTCCTCTCCCATACCATTTCATATTTCTGTCAAGTATAATTATGCATGTTTTGGAGATGGTACACCTGTCCTCTCCCATACCATTTCATATTTCTGTCAAGTATAATTATACATGTTTTGGAGATGGTACACCTGTCCTCTCCCATACCATTTCATATTTCTGTCAAGTATAATTATACATGTTTTGGAGATGGTACACCTGTCCTCTCCCATAACATTTCATATTTCTGTCAAGTATAATTATACATGTTTTGGAGATGGTACACCTGTCCTCTCCCATACCATTTCATATTTCTGTCAAGTATAATTATACATGTTTTGGAGATGGTACACCTGTCCTCTCCCATAACATTTCATATTTCTGTCAAGTATAATTATACATGTTTTGGAGATGGTACACCTGTCCTCTCCCATAACATTTCATATTTCTGTCAAGTATAATTATACATGTTTTGGAGATGGTACACCTGTCCTCTCCCATAACATTTCATATTTCTGCCAAGTATAATTATACATGTTTTGGAGATGGTACACCTGTCCTCTCCCATACCATTTCATATTTCTGTCAAGTATAATTATACATGTTTTGGAGATGGTACACCTGTCCTCTCCCATAACATTTCATATTTCTACCAAGTATAAGTATACATGTTTTGGAGATGGTACACCTGTCCTCTCCCATAACATTTCATATTTCTGTCAAGTATAATTATACATGTTTTGGAGATGGTACACCTGTCCTCTCCCATACCATTTCATATTTCTGTCAAATATATTTATACATGTTTTGGAGATGGTACACCTGTCCTCTCCCATACCATTTCATATTTCTGTCAAGTATAATTATACATGTTTTGGAGATGGTACACCTGTCCTTTCCCATAACATTTCATATTTCTGTCAAGTATAATTATACATGTTTTGGAGATGGTACACCTGTCCTCTCCCATAACATTTCATATTTCTGTCAAGTATAATTATACATGTTTTGGAGATGGTACACCTGTCCTCTCCCATAACATTTCATATTTCTGCCAAGTATAATTATACATGTTTTGGAGATGGTACACCTGTCCTCTCCCATACCATTTCATATTTCTGTCAAGTATAATTATACATGTTTTGGAGATGGTACACCTGTCCTCTCCCATAACATTTCATATTTCTACCAAGTATAAGTATACATGTTTTGGAGATGGTACACCTGTCCTCTCCCATAACATTTCATATTTCTGTCAAGTATAATTATACATGTTTTGGAGATGGTACACCTGTCCTCTCCCATACCATTTCATATTTCTGTCAAATATATTTATACATGTTTTGGAGATGGTACACCTGTCCTCTCCCATACCATTTCATATTTCTGTCAAGTATAATTATACATGTTTTGGAGATGGTACACCTGTCCTCTCCCATAACATTTCATATTTCTGTCAAGTATAATTATATATGTTTTGGAGATGGTACACCTGTCCTCTCCCATAACATTTCATATTTCTGTCAAGTAAATTATACATGTTTTGGAGATGGTACAACTGTCCTCTCCCATAACATTTCATATTTCTGTCAAGTATAATTATACATGTTTTGGAGATGGTACACCTGTCCTCTCCCATAACATTTCATATTTCTGTCAAGTATAATTATACATGTTTTGGAGATGGTACACCTGTCCTCTCCCATACCATTTCATATTTCTGTCAAGTATAATTATACATGTTTTGGAGATGGTACACCTGTCCTCTCCCATACCATTTTATATTTCTGTCAAGTATAATTATACATGTTTTGGAGATGGTACACCTGTCCTCTCCCATAACATTTCATATTTCTGTCAAGTATAATTATACATGTTTTGGAGATGGTACACCTGTCCTCTCCCATAACATTTCATATTTCTGTCAAGTAAATTATACATGTTTTGGAGATGGTACACCTGTCCTCTCCCATACCATTTCATATTTCTGTCAAGTATAATTATACATGTTTTGGAGATGGTACACCTGTCCTTTCCCATAACATTTCATATTTCTGTCAAGTATAATTATACATGTTTTGGAGATGGTACACCTGTCCTCTCCCATACCATTTCATATTTCTGTCAAGTATAATTATACATGTTTTGGAGATGGTACACCTGTCCTCTCCCATACCATATCATATTTCTGTCAAGTATAATTATACATGTTTTGGAGATGGTACACCTGTCCTCTCCCATACCATTTCATATTTCTGTCAAGTATAATTATACATGTTTTGGAGATGGTACACCTGTCCTCTCCCATAACATTTCATATTTCTGTCAAGTATAATTATACATGTTTTGGAGATGGTACACCTGTCCTCTCCCATAACATTTCATATTTCTGTCAAGTATAATTATACATGTTTTGGAGATGGTACACCTATCCTCTCCCATAACATTTCATATTTCTGTCAAGTATAATTATATATGTTTTGGAGATGGTACACCTGTCCTCTCCCATAACATTTCATATTTCTGTCAACTAAATTATACATGTTTTGGAGATGGTACAACTGTCCTCTCCCATAACATTTCATATTTCTGTCAAGTATAATTATACATGTTTTGGAGATGGTACACCTGTCCTCTCCCATAACATTTCATATTTCTGTCAAGTATAATTATACATGTTTTGGAGATGGTACACCTGTCCTCTCCCATAACATTTCATATTTCTGTCAAGTATAATTATACATGTTTTGGAGATGGTACACCTGTCCCCTCCCATACCATTTCATATTTCTGTCAAGTATAATTATACATGTTTTGGAGATGGTACACCTGTCCTCTCCCATACCATTTCATATTTCTGTCAAGTATAATTATGCATGTTTTGGAGATGGTACACCTGTCCTCTCCCATACCATTTCATATTTCTGTCAAGTATAATTATACATGTTTTGGAGATGGTACACCTGTCCTCTCCCATACCATTTCATATTTCTGTCAAGTATAATTATACATGTTTTGGAGATGGTACACCTGTCCTCTCCCATAACATTTCATATTTCTGTCAAGTATAATTATACATGTTTTGGAGATGGTACACCTGTCCTCTCCCATACCATTTCATATTTCTGTCAAGTATAATTATACATGTTTTGGAGATGGTACACCTGTCCTCTCCCATAACATTTCATATTTCTGTCAATTATAATTATACATGTTTTGGAGATGGTACACCTGTCCTCTCCCATAACATTTCATATTTCTGTCAAGTAAATTATACATGTTTTGGAGATGGTACACCTGTCCTCTCCCATAACATTTCATATTTCTGTCAAGTATAATTATACATGTTTTGGAGATGGTACACCTGTCCTCTCCCATAACATTTCATATTTATGTCAATTATAATTATACATGTTTTGGAGATGGTACATCTGTCCTCTCCCATACCATTTCATATTTCTGTCAAGTATAATTATACATGTTTTGGAGATGGTACACCTGTCCTCTCCCATAACATTTCATATTTCTGTCAAGTATAATTATACATGTTTTGGAGATGGTACACCTGTCCTCTCCCATAACATTTCATATTTCTGTCAAGTAAATTATACATGTTTTGGAGATGGTACAACTGTCCTCTCCCATAACATTTCATATTTCTGTCAAGTATAATTATACATGTTTTGGAGATGGTACACCTGTCCTCTCCCATAACATTTCATATTTCTGTCAAGTATAATTATACATGTTTTGGAGATGGTACACCTGTCCTCTCCCATAACATTTCATATTTCTGTCAAGTATAATTATACATGTTTTGGAGATGGTACACCTGTCCTCTCCCATACCATTTCATATTTCTGTCAAGTATAATTATACATGTTTTGGAGATGGTACACCTGTCCTCTCCCATAACATTTCATATTTCTGTCAAGTATAATTATACATGTTTTGGAGATGGTACACCTGTCCTCTCCCATACCATTTCATATTTCTGTCAAGTATAATTATACATGTTTTGGAGATGGTACACCTGTCCTCTCCCATAACATTTCATATTTCTGTCAATTATAATTATACATGTTTTGGAGATGGTACACCTGTCCTCTCCCATAACATTTCATATTTCTGTCAAGTAAATTATATATGTTTTGGAGATGGTACACCTGTCCTCTCCCATAACATTTCATATTTCTGTCAAGTATAATTATACATGTTTTGGAGATGGTACACCTGTCCTCTCCCATAACATTTCATATTTATGTCAATTATAATTATACATGTTTTGGAGATGGTACATCTGTCCTCTCCCATACCATTTCATATTTCTGTCAAGTATAATTATACATGTTTTGGAGATGGTACACCTGTCCTCTCCCATAACATTTCATATTTCTGTCAAGTATAATTATACATGTTTTGGAGATGGTACACCTGTCCTCTTCCATACCATTTCATATTTCTGTGAAGTATAATTATACATGTTTTGGAGATGGTACACCTGTCCTCTCCCATAACATTTCATATTTCTGTCAAGTATAATTATACATGTTTTGGAGATGGTACACCTGTCCTCTCCCATACCATTTCATATTTCTGTCAAGTATAATTATACATGTTTTGGAGATGGTACACCTGTCCTCTCCCATACCATTTCATATTTCTGTCAAGTATAATTATACATGTTTTGGAGATGGTACACCTGTCCTTTCCCATAACATTTCATATTTCTGTCAAGTATAATTATACATGTTTTGGAGATGGTACACCTGTCCTCTCCCATAACATTTCATATTTCTGTCAAGTATAATTATACATGTTTTGGAGATGGTACACCTGTCCTCTCCCATACCATTTCATATTTCTGTCAAGTATAATTATACATGTTTTGGAGATGGTACACCTGTCCTCTCCCATACCATTTCATATTTCTGTCAAGTATAATTATACATGTTTTGGAGATGGTACACCTGTCCTCTCCCATAACATTTCATATTTCTGTCAAGTATAATTATACATGTTTTGGAGATGGTACACCTGTCCTCTCCCATAACATTTCATATTTCTGTCAAGTATAATTATACATGTTTTGGAGATGGTACACCTGTCCTCTCCCATACCATTTCATATTTCTGTGAAGTATAATTATACATGTTTTGGAGATGGTACACCTGTCCTCTCCCATAACATTTCATATTTCTGTCAAGTATAATTATGCATGTTTTGGAGATGGTACACCTGTCCTCTCCCATACCAATTCATATTTCTGTCAAGTATAATTATACATGTTTTGGAGATGGTACACCTGTCCTCTCCCATACCATTTCATATTTCTGTCAAGTATAATTATACATGTTTTGGAGATGGTACACCTGTCCTTTCCCATGACATTTCATATTTCTGTCAAGTATAATTATACATGTTTTGGAGATGGTACACCTGTCCTCTCCCATACCATTTCATATTTCTGTTAAGTATAATTATACATGTTTTGGAGATGGTACACCTGTCCTCTCCCATAGCATTTCATATTTCTGTCAAGTATAATTATACATGTTTTGGAGATGGTACACCTGTCCTCTCCCATAACATTTCATATTTCTGTCAAGTAAATTATACATGTTTTGGAGATGGTACACCTGTCCTCTCCCATAGCATTTCATATTTCTGTCAAGTATAATTATACATGTTTTGGAGATGGTACAACTGTCCTCTCCCATAACATTTCATATTTCTGTCAAGTATAATTATACATGTTTTGGAGATGGTACACCTGTCCTCTCCCATAACATTTCATATTTCTGTCAAGTAAATTATACATGCTTTGGAGATGGTACACCTGTCCTCTCCCATAACATTTCATATTTCTGTCAAGTATAATTATACATGTTTTGGAGATGGTACACCTGTCCTCTCCCATAACATTTCATATTTCTGCCAAGTATAATTATACATGTTTTGGAGATGGTACACCTGTCCTTTCCCATGACATTTCATATTTCTGTCAAATATAATTATACATGTTTTGGAGATGGTACACCTGTCCTCTCGCATGCCATTTCATATTTCTGTTAAGTATAATTATACATGTTTTGGAGATGGTACACCTGTCCTCTCCCATAACATTTCATATTTCTGTCATGTATAATTATACATGTTTTGGAGATGGTACACCTGTCCTCTCCCATAACATTTCATATTTCTGTCAAGTATAATTATACATGTTTTGGAGATGGTACACCTGTCCTCTCCCATACCATTTCATATTTCTGTCAAGTAAATTATACATGTTTTGGAGATGGTACACCTGTCCTCTCCCATAACATTTCATATTTCTGTCAAGTAAATTATACATGTTTTGGAGATGGTACACCTGTCCTCTCCCATAACATTTCATATTTCTGTCAAGTATAATTATACATGTTTTGGAGATGGTACACCTGTCCTCTCCCATAACATTTCATATTTCTGTCAAGTATAATTATACATGTTTTGGAGATGGTACACCTGTCCTCTCCCATAACATTTCATATTTCTACCAAGTATAATTATACATGTTTTGGAGATGGTACACCTGTCCTCTCCCATAACATTTCATATTTCTGTCAAGTATAATTATACATGTTTTGGAGATGGTACACCTGTCCTCTCCCATACCATTTCATATTTCTGTCAAATATTTATATACATGTTTTGGAGATGGTACACCTGTCCTCTCCCATACCATTTCATATTTCTGTCAAGTATAATTATACATGTTTTGGAGATGGTACACCTGTCCTCTCCCATAACATTTCATATTTCTGTCAAGTATAATTATACATGTTTTGGAGATGGTACACCTGTCCTCTCCCATAACATTTCATATTTCTGTCAAGTATAATTATACATGTTTTGGAGATGGTACACCTGTCCTCTCCCATACCATTTCATATTTCTGTGAAGTATAATTATACATGTTTTGGAGATGGTACACCTGTCCTCTCCCATAACATTTCATATTTCTGTCATGTATAATTATACATGTTTTGGAGATGGTACACCTGTCCTCTCCCATAACATTTCATATTTCTGTCAAGTATAATTATACATGTTTTGGAGATGGTACACCTGTCCTCTCCCATAACATTTCATATTTCTGTCAAGTAAATTATACATGTTTTGGAGATGGTACACCTGTCCTCTCCCATAGCATTTCATATTTCTGTCAAGTATAATTATACATGTTTTGGAGATGGTACACCTGTCCTCTCCCATAACATTTCATATTTCTGTCAAGTATAATTATACATGTTTTGGAGATGGTACACCTGTCCTCTCCCATAACATTTCATATTTCTGTCAAGTATAATTATACATGTTTTGGAGATGGTACACCTGTCCTCTCCCATAACATTTCATATTTCTGCCAAGTATAATTATACATGTTTTGGAGATGGTACACCTGTCCTCTCCCATACCATTTCATATTTCTGTCAAGTATAATTATACATGTTTTGGAGATGGTACACCTGTCCTCTCCCATAACATTTCATATTTCTACCAAGTATAATTATACATGTTTTGGAGATGGTACACCTGTCCTCTCCCATAACATTTCATATTTCTGTCAAGTATAATTATACATGTTTTGGAGATGGTACACCTGTCCTCTCCCATACCATTTCATATTTCTGTCAAATATATTTATACATGTTTTGGAGATGGTACACCTGTCCTCTCCCATAACATTTCATATTTCTGTCAAGTATAATTATACATGTTTTGGAGATGGTACACCTGTCCTCTCCCATAACATTTCATATTTCTGTCAAGTATAATTATACATGTTTTGGAGATGGTACACCTGTCCTCTCCCATAACATTTCATATTTCTGTCAAGTATAATTATACATGTTTTGGAGATGGTACACCTGTCCTCTCCCATACCATTTCATATTTCTGTGAAGTATAATTATACATGTTTTGGAGATGGTACACCTGTCCTCTCCCATAACATTTCATATTTCTGTCAAGTATAATTATATATGTTTTGGAGATGGTACACCTGTCCTCTCCCATAACATTTCATATTTCTGTCAAGTAAATAATACATGTTTTGGAGATGGTACAACTGTCCTCTCCCATAACATTTCATATTTCTGTCAAGTATAATTATGCATGTTTTGGAGATGGTACACCTGTCCTCTCCCATACCATTTCATATTTCTGTCAAGTATAATTATACATGTTTTGGAGATGGTACACCTGTCCTCTCCCATACCATTTCATATTTCTGTGAAGTATAATTATACATGTTTTGGAGATGGTACACCTGTCCTCTCCCATAACATTTCATATTTCTGTCAAGTATAATTATACATGTTTTGGAGATGGTACACCTGTCCTCTCCCATAACATTTCATATTTCTGTCATGTATAATTATACATGTTTTGGAGATGGTACACCTGTCCTCTCCCATAACATTTCATATTTCTGTCAAGTATAATTATACATGTTTTGGAGATGGTACACCTGTCCTCTCCCATAACATTTCATATTTCTGTCAAGTAAATTATACATGTTTTGGAGATGGTACACCTGTCCTCTCCCATAGCATTTCATATTTCTGTCAAGTATAATTATACATGTTTTGGAGATGGTACACCTGTCCTCTCCCATAACATTTCATATTTCTGTCAAGTATAATTATACATGTTTTGGAGATGGTACACCTGTCCTCTCCCATAACATTTCATATTTCTGTCAAGTATAATTATACATGTTTTGGAGATGGTACACCTGTCCTCTCCCATAACATTTCATATTTCTGTCAAGTATAATTATACATGTTTTGGAGATGGTACACCTGTCCTCTCCCATACCATTTCATATTTCTGTCAAGTATAATTATACATGTTTTGGAGATGGTACACCTGTCCTCTCCCATAACATTTCATATTTCTACCAAGTATAATTATACATGTTTTGGAGATGGTACACCTGTCCTCTCCCATAACATTTCATATTTCTGTCAAGTATAATTATACATGTTTTGGAGATGGTACACCTGTCCTTTCCCATACCATTTCATATTTCTGTCAAATATATTTATACATGTTTTGGAGATGGTACACCTGTCCTCTCCCATAACATTTCATATTTCTGTCAAGTATAATTATACATGTTTTGGAGATGGTACACCTGTCCTCTCCCATAACATTTCATATTTCTGTCAAGTATAATTATACATGTTTTGGAGATGGTACACCTGTCCTCTCCCATAACATTTCATATTTCTGTCAAGTATAATTATACATGTTTTGGAGATGGTACACCTGTCCTCTCCCATACCATTTCATATTTCTGTGAAGTATAATTATACATGTTTTGGAGATGGTACACCTGTCCTCTCCCATAACATTTCATATTTCTGTCAAGTATAATTATATATGTTTTGGAGATGGTACACCTGTCCTCTCCCATGACATTTCATATTTCTGTCAAGTAAATTATACATGTTTTGGAGATGGTACAACTGTCCTCTCCCATAACATTTCATATTTCTGTCAAGTATAATTATGCATGTTTTGGAGATGGTACACCTGTCCTCTCCCATACCATTTCATATTTCTGTCAAGTATAATTATACATGTTTTGGAGATGGTACACCTGTCCTCTCCCATACCATTTCATATTTCTGTGAAGTATAATTATACATGTTTTGGAGATGGTACACCTGTCCTCTCCCATAACATTTCATATTTCTGTCAAGTATAATTATACATGTTTTGGAGATGGTACACCTGTCCTCTCCCATAACATTTCATATTTCTGTCAATTATAATTATACATGTTTTGGAGATGGTACACCTGTCCTCTCCCATAACATTTCATATTTCTGTCAAGTAAATTATACATGTTTTGGAGATGGTACACCTGTCCTCTCCCATAACATTTCATATTTCTGTCAAGTATAATTATACATGTTTTGGAGATGGTACACCTGTCCTCTCCCATAACATTTCATGTTTATGTCAATTATAATTATACATGTTTTGGAGATGGTACATCTGTCCTCTCCCATACCATTTCATATTTCTGTCAAGTATAATTATACATGTTTTGGAGATGGTACACCTGTCCTCTCCCATACCATTTCATATTTCTGTCAAGTATAATTATACATGTTTTGGAGATGGTACACCTGTCCTCTCCCATACCATTTCATATTTCTGTCAAGTATAATTATACATGTTTTGGAGATGGTACACCTGTCCTCTCCCATAACATTTCATATTTCTGTCAAGTATAATTATACATGTTTTGGAGATGGTACACCTGTCCTCTCCCATAACATTTCATATTTCTGTCAAGTATAATTATACATGTTTTGGAGATGGTACACCTGTCCTCTCCCATACCATTTCATATTTCTGTGAAGTATAATTATACATGTTTTGGAGATGGTACACCTGTCCTCTCCCATAACATTTCATATTTCTGTCAAGTATAATTATGCATGTTTTGGAGATGGTACACCTGTCCTCTCCCATACCAATTCATATTTCTGTCAAGTATAATTATACATGTTTTGGAGATGGTACACCTGTCCTCTCCCATACCATTTCATATTTCTGTCAAGTATAATTATACATGTTTTGGAGATGGTACACCTGTCCTTTCCCATGACATTTCATATTTCTGTCAAGTATAATTATGCATGTTTTGGAGATGGTACACCTGTCCTCTCCCATACCATTTCATATTTCTGTTAAGTATAATTATACATGTTTTGGAGATGGTACACCTGTCCTCTCCCATAACATTTCATATTTCTGTCAAGTATAATTATACATGTTTTGGAGATGGTACACCTGTCCTCTCCCATAACATTTCATATTTCTGTCAAGTAAATTATACATGTTTTGGAGATGGTACACCTGTCCTCTCCCATAGCATTTCATATTTCTGTCAAGTATAATTATACATGTTTTGGAGATGGTACACCTGTCCTCTCCCATAACATTTCATATTTCTGTCAAGTATAATTATACATGTTTTGGAGATGGTACACCTGTCCTCTCCCATAACATTTCATATTTCTGTCAAGTAAATTATACATGTTTTGGAGATGGTACACCTGTCCTCTCCCATAACATTTCATATTTCTGTCAAGTATAATTATACATGTTTTGGAGATGGTACACCTGTCCTCTCCCATAACATTTCATATTTCTGCCAAGTATAATTATACATGTTTTGGAGATGGTACACCTGTCCTTTCCCATGACATTTCATATTTCTGTCAAGTATAATTATACATGTTTTGGAGATGGTACACCTGTCCTCTCGCATGCCATTTCATATTTCTGTTAAATATAATTATACATGTTTTGGAGATGGTACACCTGTCCTCTCCCATAACATTTCATATTTCTGTCATGTATAATTATACATGTTTTGGAGATGGTACACCTGTCCTCTCCCATAACATTTCATATTTCTGTCAAGTATAATTATACATGTTTTGGAGATGGTACACCTGTCCTCTCCCATACCATTTCATATTTCTGTCAAGTATAATTATACATGTTTTGGAGATGGTACACCTGTCCTCTCCCATAACATTTCATATTTCTGTCAAGTATAATTATGCATGTTTTGGAGATGGTACACCTGTCCTCTCCCATACCAATTCATATTTCTGTCAAGTATAATTATACATGTTTTGGAGATGGTACACCTGTCCTCTCCCATACCATTTCATATTTCTGTCAAGTATAATTATACATGTTTTGGAGATGGTACACCTGTCCTCTCCCATACCATTTCATATTTCTGTCAAGTATAATTATACATGTTTTGGAGATGGTACACCTGTCCTCTCCCATACCATTTCATATTTCTGTCAAGTATAATTATACATGTTTTGGAGATGGTACACCTGTCCTCTCCCATAACATTTCATATTTCTGTCAAGTATAATTATACATGTTTTGGAGATGGTACACCTGTCCTCTCCCATAACATTTCATATTTCTGTCAAGTATAATTATACATGTTTTGGAGATGGTACACCTGTCCTCTCCCATACCATTTCATATTTCTGTCAAGTATAATTATACATGTTTTGGAGATGGTACAACTGTCCTCTCCCATAACATTTCATATTTCTGTCAAGTATAATTATACATGTTTTGGAGATGGTACACCTGTCCTCTCCCATAACATTTCATATTTCTGTCAAGTATAATTATACATGTTTTGGAGATGGTACACCTGTCCTCTCCCATACCATTTCATATTTCTGTCAAGTATAATTATACATGTTTTGGAGATGGTACACCTGTCCTCTCCCATAACATTTCATATTTCTGTCAAGTATAATTATGCATGTTTTGGAGATGGTACACCTGTCCTCTCCCATACCAATTCATATTTCTGTCAAGTATAATTATACATGTTTTGGAGATGGTACACCTGTCCTCTCCCATACCATTTCATATTTCTGTCAAGTATAATTATACATGTTTTGGAGATGGTACACCTGTCCTCTCCCATACCATTTCATATTTCTGTCAAGTATAATTATACATGTTTTGGAGATGGTACACCTGTCCTCTCCCATACCATTTCATATTTCTGTCAAGTATAATTATACATGTTTTGGAGATGGTACACCTGTCCTCTCCCATAACATTTCATATTTCTGTCAAGTATAATTATACATGTTTTGGAGATGGTACACCTGTCCTCTCCCATACCATTTTATATTTCTGTCAAGTATAATTATACATGTTTTGGAGATGGTACACCTGTCCTCTCCCATAACATTTCATATTTCTGTCAAGTATAATTATACATGTTTTGGAGATGGTACACCTGTCCTCTCCCATACCATTTCATATTTCTGTCAAGTATAATTATACATGTTTTGGAGATGGTACACCTGTCCTCTCCCATAACATTTCATATTTCTGTCAAGTATAATTATGCATGTTTTGGAGATGGTACACCTGTCCTCTCCCATACCAATTCTTATTTCTGTCAAGTATAATTATACATGTTTTGGAGATGGTACACCTGTCCTCTCCCATACCATTTCATATTTCTGTCAAGTATAATTATACATGTTTTGGAGATGGTACACCTGTCCTTTCCCATGACATTTCATATTTCTGTCAAGTATAATTATGCATGTTTTGGAGATGGTACACCTGTCCTCTCCCATAACATTTCATATTTCTGTTAAGTATAATTATACATGTTTTGGAGATGGTACACCTGTCCTCTCCCATAACATTTCATATTTCTGTCAAGTATAATTATACATGTTTTGGAGATGGTACACCTGTCCTCTCCCATAACATTTCATATTTCTGTCAAGTAAATTATACATGTTTTGGAGATGGTACACCTGTCCTCTCCCATAGCATTTCATATTTCTGTCAAGTATAATTATACATGTTTTGGAGATGGTACACCTGTCCTCTCCCATAACATTTCATATTTCTGTCAAGTATAATTATACATGTTTTGGAGATGGTACACCTGTCCTCTCCCATAACATTTCATATTTCTGTCAAGTAAATTATACATGTTTTGGAGATGGTACACCTGTCCTCTCCCATACCATTTCATATTTCTGTCAAGTATAATTATACATGTTTTGGAGATGGTACACCTGTCCTCTCCCATAACATTTCATATTTCTGCCAAGTATAATTATACATGTTTTGGAGATGGTACACCTGTCCTTTCCCATGACATTTCATATTTCTGTCAAGTATAATTATACATGTTTTGGAGATGGTACACCTGTCCTCTCGCATGCCATTTCATATTTCTGTTAAATATAATTATACATGTTTTGGAGATGGTACACCTGTCCTCTCCCATAACATTTCATATTTCTGTCATGTATAATTATACATGTTTTGGAGATGGTACACCTGTCCTCTCCCATAACATTTCATATTTCTGTCAAGTATAATTATACATGTTTTGGAGATGGTACACCTGTCCTCTCCCATACCATTTCATATTTCTGTCAAGTATAATTATACATGTTTTGGAGATGGTACACCTGTCTCTCCCATAACATTTCATATTTCTGTCAAGTATAATTATACATGTTTTGGAGATGGTACACCTGTCCTCTCCCATAACATTTCATATTTCTGTCAAGTATAATTATACATGTTTTGGAGATGGTACACCTGTCCTCTCCCATACCATTTCATATTTCTACCAAGTATAATTATACATGTTTTGGAGATGGTACACCTGTCCTCTCCCATAACATTTCATATTTCTGTCAAGTATAATTATACATGTTTTGGAGATGGTACACCTGTCCTCTCCCATACCATTTCATATTTCTGTCAAATATATTTATACATGTTTTGGAGATGGTACACCTGTCCTCTCCCATACCATTTCATATTTCTGTCAAGTATAATTATACATGTTTTGGAGATGGTACACCTGTCCTCTCCCATAACATTTCATATTTCTGTCAAGTATAATTATACATGTTTTGGAGATGGTACACCTGTCCTCTCCCATAACATTTCATATTTCTGTCAAGTATAATTATACATGTTTTGGAGATGGTACACCTGTCCTCTCCCATACCATTTCATATTTCTGTGAAGTATAATTATACATGTTTTGGAGATGGTACACCTGTCCTCTCCCATAACATTTCATATTTCTGTCAAGTATAATTATACATGTTTTGGAGATGGTACACCTGTCCTCTCCCATAACATTTCATATTTCTGTCAAGTATAATTATACATGTTTTGGAGATGGTACACCTGTCCTCTCCCATACCATTTCATATTTCTGTCAAGTATAATTATACATGTTTTGGAGATGGTACATCTGTCCTCTCCCATACCATTTCATATTTCTGTCAAGTATAATTATACATGTTTTGGAGATGGTACACCTGTCCTCTCCCATAACATTTCATATTTCTGCCAAGTATAATTATACATGTTTTGGAGATGGTACACCTGTCCTCTCCCATAACATTTCATATTTCTGTCAAGTATAATTATACATGTTTTGGAGATGGTACACCTGTCCTCTCCCATAACATTTCATATTTCTGTCAATTATAATTATACATGTTTTGGAGATGGTACATCTGTCCTCTCCCATACCATTTCATATTTCTGTCAAGTATAATTATGCATGTTTTGGAGATGGTACACCTGTCCTCTCCCATACCATTTCATATTTCTGTCAAGTATAATTATACATGTTTTGGAGATGGTACACCTGTCCTCTCCCATACCATTTCATATTTCTGTCAAGTATAATTATACATGTTTTGGAGATGGTACACCTGTCCTCTCCCATAACATTTCATATTTCTGTCAAGTATAATTATACATGTTTTGGAGATGGTACACCTGTCCTCTCCCATAACATTTCATATTTCTGTCAATTATAATTATACATGTTTTGGAGATGGTACACCTGTCCTCTCCCATAACATTTCATATTTCTGTCAAGTAAATTATACATGTTTTGGAGATGGTACACCTGTCCTCTCCCATAACATTTCATATTTCTGTCAAGTATAATTATACATGTTTTGGAGATGGTACACCTGTCCTCTCCCATAACATTTCATATTTATGTCAATTATAATTATACATGTTTTGGAGATGGTACACCTGTCCTCTCCCATACCATTTCATATTTCTGTCAAGTATAATTATACATGTTTTGGAGATGGTACACCTGTCCTCTCCCATACCATTTCATATTTCTGTCAAGTATAATTATACATGTTTTGGAGATGGTACACCTGTCCTCTCCCATAACATTTCATATTTCTGTCAAGTATAATTATACATGTTTTGGAGATGGTACACCTGTCCTCTCCCATAACATTTCATATTTCTGTCAAGTATAATTATACATGTTTTGGAGATGGTACACCTGTCCTCTCCCATACCATTTCATATTTCTGTGAAGTATAATTATACATGTTTTGGAGATGGTACACCTGTCCTCTCCCATAACATTTCATATTTCTGTCAAGTATAATTATGCATGTTTTGGAGATGGTACACCTGTCCTCTCCCATACCAATTCATATTTATGTCAAGTATAATTATACATGTTTTGGAGATGGTACACCTGTCCTCTCCCATACCATTTCATATTTCTGTCAAGTATAATTATACATGTTTTGGAGATGGTACACCTGTCCTTTCCCATGACATTTCATATTTCTGTCAAGTATAATTATGCATGTTTTGGAGATGGTACACCTGTCCTCTCCCATACCATTTCATATTTCTGTTAAGTATAATTATACATGTTTTGGAGATGGTACACCTGTCCTCTCCCATAACATTTCATATTTCTGTCAAGTATAATTATACATGTTTTGGAGATGGTACACCTGTCCTCTCCCATAACATTTCATATTTCTGTCAAGTAAATTATACATGTTTTGGAGATGGTACACCTGTCCTCTCCCATAGCATTTCATATTTCTGTCAAGTATAATTATACATGTTTTGGAGATGGTACACCTGTCCTCTCCCATAACATTTCATATTTCTGTCAAGTATAATTATACATGTTTTGGAGATGGTACACCTGTCCTCTCCCATAACATTTCATATTTCTGCCAAGTATAATTATACATGTTTTGGAGATGGTACACCTGTCCTTTCCCATGACATTTCATATTTCTGTCAAGTATAATTATACATGTTTTGGAGATGGTACACCTGTCCTCTCGCATGCCATTTCATATTTCTGTTAAGTATAATTATACATGTTTTGGAGATGGTACACCTGTCCTGTCCCATAACATTTCATATTTCTGTCATGTATAATTATACATGTTTTGGAGATGGTACACCTGTCCTCTCCCATAACATTTCATATTTCTGTCAAGTATAATTATACATGTTTTGGAGATGGTACACCTGTCCTCTCCCATAACATTTCATATTTCTGTCAAGTAAATTATACATGTTTTGGAGATGGTACACCTGTCCTCTCCCATAACATTTCATATTTCTGTCAAGTATAATTATACATGTTTTGGAGATGGTACACCTGTCTCTCCCATAACATTTCATATTTCTGTCAAGTATAATTATACATGTTTTGGAGATGGTACACCTGTCCTCTCCCATAACATTTCATATTTCTGTCAAGTATAATTATACATGTTTTGGAGATGGTACACCTGTCCTCTCCCATAGCATTTCATATTTCTACCAAGTATAATTATACATGTTTTGGAGATGGTACACCTGTCCTCTCCCATAACATTTCATATTTCTGTCAAGTATAATTATACATGTTTTGGAGATGGTACACCTGTCCTCTCCCATACCATTTCATATTTCTGTCAAATATATTTATACATGTTTTGGAGATGATACACCTGTCCTCTCCCATACCATTTCATATTACTGTCAAGTATAATTATACATGTTTTGGAGATGGTACACCTGTCCTCTCCCATAACATTTCATATTTCTGTCAAGTATAATTATACATGTTTTGGAGATGGTACACCTGTCCTCTCCCATAACATTTCATATTTCTGTCAAGTATAATTATACATGTTTTGGAGATGGTACACCTGTCCTCTCCCATACCATTTCATATTTCTGTGAAGTATAATTATACATGTTTTGGAGATGGTACACCTGTCCTCTCCCATAACATTTCATATTTCTGTCAAGTATAATTATACATGTTTAGGAGATGGTACACCTGTCCTCTCCCATAACATTTCATATTTCTGTGAAGTATAATTATACATGTTTTGGAGATGGTACACCTGTCCTCTCCCATAACATTTCATATTTCTGTCAAGTATAATTATACATGTTTTGGAGATGGTACACCTGTCCTCTCCCATAACATTTCATATTTCTACCAAGTATAATTATACATGTTTTGGAGATGGTACACCTGTCCTCTCCCATACCATTTCATATTTCTGTCAAGTATAATTATATATGTTTTGGAGATGGTACACCTGACCTCTCCCATAACATTTCATATTTCTGTCAAGTAAATTATACATGTTTTGGAGATGGTACACCTGTCCTCTCCCATAACATTTCATATTTCTGTCAAGTATAATTATACATGTTTTGGAGATGGTACACCTGTCCTCTCCCATAACATTTCATATTTCTGTCAAGTATAATTATACATGTTTTGGAGATGGTACACCTGTCCTCTCCCATAGCATTTCATATTTCTACCAAGTATAATTATACATGTTTTGGAGATGGTACACCTGTCCTCTCCCATAACATTTCATATTTCTGTCAAGTATAATTATACATGTTTTGGAGATGGTACACCTGTCCTCTCCCATAACATTTCATATTTCTGTCAAGTATAATTATACATGTTTTGGAGATGGTACACCTGTCCTCTCCCATACCATTTCATATTTCTGTCAAGTATAATTATACATGTTTTGGAGATGGTACACCTGTCCTCTCCCAAAAATTTCATATTTCTGTCAAGTATAATTATATATGTTTTGGAGATGGTACACCTGTCCTCTCCCATAACATTTCATATTTCTGTCAAGTAAATTATACATGTTTTGGAGATGGTACACCTGTCCTCTCCCATAACATTTCATATTTCTGTCAAGTATAATTATACATGTTTTGGAGATGGTACACCTGTCCTCTCCCATAACATTTCATATTTCTGTCAAGTATAATTATACATGTTTTGGAGATGGTACACCTGTCCTCTCCCATAACGTTTCATATTTCTGTCAAGTATAATTATACATGTTTTGGAGATGGTACACCTGTCCTCTCCCATACCATTTCATATTTCTGTCAAGTATAATTATACATGTTTTGGAGATGGTACACCTGTCCTCTCCCATACCATTTCATATTTCTGTCAAGTATAATTATGCATGTTTTGGAGATGGTACACCTGTCCTCTCCCATAACATTTTATATTTCTGTCAAGTATAATTATACATGTTTTGGAGATGGTACACCTGTCCTCTCCCATACCATTTCATATTTCTGTCAAGTGTAATTATACATGTTTTGGAGATGGTACACCTGTCCTCTCCCATAACATTTCATATTTCTGTCAAGTATAATTATACATGTTTTGGAGATGGTACACCTGTCCTCTCCCATACCATTTCATATTTCTGTCAAGTATAATTATACATGTTTTGGAGATGGTACACCTGTCCTCTCCCATACCATTTCATATTTCTGTCATGTATAATTATACATGTTTTGGAGATGGTACACCTGTCCTCTCCCATACCATTTCATATTTCTGTGAAGTATAATTATACATGTTTTGGAGATGGTACACCTGTCCTCTCCCATACCATTTCATATTTCTGTCAAGTATAATTAGACATGTTTTGGAGATGGTACACCTGTCCTCTCCCATACCATTTCATATTTCTGTCAAGTATAATTATACATGTTTTGGAGATGGTACACCTGTCCTCTCCCATAACATTTCATATTTCTGTCAAGTAAATTATACATGTTTTGGAGATGGTACAACTGTCCTCTCCCATAACATTTCATATTTCTGTCAAGTATAATTATACATGTTTTGGAGATGGTACACCTGTCCTCTCCCATACCATTTCATATTTCTGTCAAGTATAATTATATATGTTTAGGAGATGGTACACCTGTCCTCTCCCATAACATTTCATATTTCTGTGAAGTATAATTATACATGTTTTGGAGATGGTACACCTGTCCTCTCCCATAACATTTCATATTTCTGTCAAGTATAATTATACATGTTTTGGAGATGGTACACCTGTCCTCTCCCATAACATTTCATATTTCTGTCATGTATAATTATACATGTTTTGGAGATGGTACACCTGTCCTCTCCCATAACATTTCATATTTCTACCAAGTATAATTATACATGTTTTGGAGATGGTACACCTGTCCTCTCCCATACCATTTCATATTTCTGTCAAGTATAATTATATATGTTTTGGAGATGGTACACCTGACCTCTCCCATAACATTTCATATTTCTGTCAAGTAAATTATACATGTTTTGGAGATGGTACACCTGTCCTCTCCCATAACATTTCATATTTCTGTCAAGTATAATTATACATGTTTTGGAGATGGTACACCTGTCCTCTCCCATAACATTTCATATTTCTGTCAAGTATAATTATACATGTTTTGGAGATGGTACACCTGTCCTCTCCCATAACATTTCATATTTCTACCAAGTATAATTATACATGTTTTGGAGATGGTACACCTGTCCTCTCCCATACCATTTCATATTTCTGTCAAGTATAATTATACATGTTTTGCAGATGGTACACCTGTTCTCTCCCATAACATTTCATATTTCTGTCAAGTATAATTATACATGTTTTGGAGATGGTACACCTGTCCTCTCCCATACCATTTCATATTTCTGTCAAGTATAATTATACATGTTTTGGAGATGGTACACCTGTCCTCTCCCAAAAATTTCATATTTCTGTCAAGTATAATTATATATGTTTTGGAGATGGTACACCTGTCCTCTCCCATAACATTTCATATTTCTGTCAAGTAAATTATACATGTTTTGGAGATGGTACACCTGTCCTCTCCCATAACATTTCATATTTCTGTCAAGTATAATTATACATGTTTTGGAGATGGTACACCTGTCCTCTCCCATAACATTTCATATTTCTGTCAAGTATAATTATACATGTTTTGGAGATGGTACACCTGTCCTCTCCCATAACGTTTCATATTTCTGTCAAGTATAATTATACATGTTTTGGAGATGGTACACCTGTCCTCTCCCATACCATTTCATATTTCTGTCAAGTATAATTATACATGTTTTGGAGATGGTACACCTGTCCTCTCCCATACCATTTCATATTTCTGTCAAGTATAATTATGCATGTTTTGGAGATGGTACACCTGTCCTCTCCCATACCATTTTATATTTCTGTCAAGTATAATTATACATGTTTTGGAGATGGTACACCTGTCCTCTCCCATACCATTTCATATTTCTGTCAAGTGTAATTATACATGTTTTGGAGATGGTACACCTGTCCTCTCCCATAACATTTCATATTTCTGTCAAGTATAATTATACATGATTTGGAGATGGTACACCTGTCCTCTCCCATACCATTTCATATTTCTGTCAAGTATACTTATACATGTTTTGGAGATGGTACACCTGTCCTCTCCCATACCATTTCATATTTCTGTCATGTATAATTATACATGTTTTGGAGATGGTACACCTGTCCTCTCCCATACTATTTCATATTTCTGTCAAGTATAATTATACATGTTTTGGAGATGGTACACCTGTCCTCTCCCATACCATTTCATATTTCTGTCAAGTATAATTAGACATGTTTTGGAGATGGTACACCTGTCCTCTCCCATACCATTTCATATTTCTGTCAAGTATAATTATACATGTTTTGGAGATGGTACACCTGTCCTCTCCCATAACATTTCATATTTCTGTCAAGTAAATTATACATGTTTTGGAGATGGTACAACTGTCCTCTCCCATAACATTTCATATTTCTGTGAAGTATAATTATACATGTTTTGGAGATGGTACACCTGTCCTCTCCCATACCATTTCATATTTCTGTCAAGTATAATTATACATGTTTTGGAGATGGTACACCTGTCCTCTCCCATAACATTTCATATTTCTGTCAAGTATAATTATACATGTTTTGGAGATGATACACCTGCCCTCTCCCATACCATTTCATATTTCTGTGAAGTATAATTATACATGTTTTGGAGATGGTACACCTGTCCTCTCCCATACCATTTCATATTTCTGTCAAGTATAATTATGCATGTTTTGGAGATGGTACACCTGTCCTCTCCCATACCATTTCATATTTCTGTCAAGTATAAATATACATGTTTTGGAGATGGTACACCTGTCCTCTCCCATACCATTTCATATTTCTGTCAAGTATAATTATACATGTTTTGGAGATGGTACACCTGTCCTCTCCCATAGCATATCATATTTCTGTCAAGTATAATTATACATGTTTTGGAGATGGTACACCTGTCCTCTCCCATACCATTTCATATTTCTGTCAAGTATAATTATACATGTTTTGGAGATGGTACACCTGTCCTCTCCCATAACATTTCATATTTCTGTCAATTATAATTATACATGTTTTGGAGATGGTACACCTGTCCTCTCCCATAACTTTTCATATTTCTGTCAAGTAAATTATACATGTTTTGGAGATGGTACACCTGTCCTCTCCCATAACATTTCATATTTCTGTCAAGTATAATTATACATGTTTTGGAGATGGTACACCTGTCCTCTCCCATAACATTTCATATTTATGTCAATTATAATTATACATGTTTTGGAGATGGTACATCTGTCCTCTCCCATACCATTTCATATTTCTGTCAAGTATAATTATACATGTTTTGGAGATGGTACACCTGTCCTCTCCCATAACATTTCATATTTCTGTCAAGTAAATTATACATGTTTTGGAGATGGTACAACTGTCCTCTCCCATAACATTTCATATTTCTGTCAAGTATAATTATACATGTTTTGGAGATGGTACACCTGTCCTCTCCCATACCATTTCATATTTCTGTCAAGTATAATTATACATGTTTTGGAGATGGTACACCTGTCCTCTCCCATAATATTTCATATTTCTGTCAAGTATAATTATACATGTTTTGGAGATGGTACACCTGCCCTCTCCCATACCATTTCATATTTCTGTCAAGTATAATTATACATGTTTTGGAGATGGTACACCTGTCCTCTCCCATACCATTTCATATTTCTGTCAAGTATAATTATGCATGTTTTGGAGATGGTACACCTGTCCTCTCCCATACCATTTCATATTTTTGTCAAGTATAATTATACATGTTTTGGAGATGGTACACCTGTCCTCTCCCATACCATTTCATATTTCTGTCAAGTATAATTATACATGTTTTGGAGATGGTACACCTGTCCTCTCCCATAACATTTCATATTTCTGTCAAGTATAATTATACATGTTTTGGAGATGGTACACCTGTCCTCTCCCATACCATTTCATATTTCTGTCAAGTATAATTATACATGTTTTGGAGATGGTACATCTGTCCTCTCCCATAACATTTCATATTTCTGTCAAGTATAATTATACATGTTTTGGAGATGGTACACCTGTCCTCTCCCATAACATTTCATATTTCTGCCAAGTATAATTATACATGTTTTGGAGATGGTACACCTGTCCTCTCCCATAACATTTCATATTTCTGTCAAGTATAATTATACATGTTTTGGAGATGGTACACCTGTCCTCTCCCATAACATTTCATATTTCTGTCAATTATAATTATACATGTTTTGGAGATGGTACATCTGTCCTCTCCCATACCATTTCATATTTCTGTCAAGTATAATTATACATGTTTTGGAGATGGTACACCTGTCCTCTCCCATAACATTTCATATTTCTGTCAAGTAAATTATACATGTTTTGGAGATGGTACACCTGTCCTCTCCCATAACATTTCATATTTCTGTCAAGTATAATTATACATGTTTTGGAGATGGTACACCTGTCCTCTCCCATAACATTTCATATTTCTGTCAAGTATAATTATACATGTTTTGGAGATGGTACACCTGTCCTCTCCCATAACATTTCATATTTCTACCAAGTATAATTATACATGTTTTGGAGATGGTACACCTGTCCTCTCCCATACCATTTCATATTTCTGTCAAGTATAATTATACATGTTTTGGAGATGGTACACCTGTTCTCTCCCATAACATTTCATATTTCTGTCAAGTATAATTATACATGTTTTGGAGATGGTACACCTGTCCTCTCCCATACCATTTCATATTTCTGTCAAGTATAATTATACATGTTTTGGAGATGGTACACCTGTCCTCTCCCAAAAATTTCATATTTCTGTCAAGTATAATTATATATGTTTTGGAGATGGTACACCTGTCCTCTCCCATAACATTTCATATTTCTGTCAAGTAAATTATACATGTTTTGGAGATGGTACACCTGTCCTCTCCCATAACATTTCATATTTCTGTCAAGTATAATTATACATGTTTTGGAGATGGTACACCTGTCCTCTCCCATAACATTTCATATTTCTGTCAAGTATAATTATACATGTTTTGGAGATGGTACACCTGTCCTCTCCCATAACGTTTCATATTTCTGTCAAGTATAATTATACATGTTTTGGAGATGGTACACCTGTCCTCTCCCATACCATTTCATATTTCTGTCAAGTATAATTATACATGTTTTGGAGATGGTACACCTGTCCTCTCCCATACCATTTCATATTTCTGTCAAGTATAATTATGCATGTTTTGGAGATGGTACACCTGTCCTCTCCCATACCATTTTATATTTCTGTCAAGTATAATTATACATGTTTTGGAGATGGTACACCTGTCCTCTCCCATACCATTTCATATTTCTGTCAAGTGTAATTATACATGTTTTGGAGATGGTACACCTGTCCTCTCCCATAACATTTCATATTTCTGTCAAGTATAATTATACATGATTTGGAGATGGTACACCTGTCCTCTCCCATACCATTTCATATTTCTGTCAAGTATACTTATACATGTTTTGGAGATGGTACACCTGTCCTCTCCCATACCATTTCATATTTCTGTCATGTATAATTATACATGTTTTGGAGATGGTACACCTGTCCTCTCCCATACTATTTCATATTTCTGTCAAGTATAATTATACATGTTTTGGAGATGGTACACCTGTCCTCTCCCATACCATTTCATATTTCTGTCAAGTATAATTAGACATGTTTTGGAGATGGTACACCTGTCCTCTCCCATACCATTTCATATTTCTGTCAAGTATAATTATACATGTTTTGGAGATGGTACACCTGTCCTCTCCCATAACATTTCATATTTCTGTCAAGTAAATTATACATGTTTTGGAGATGGTACAACTGTCCTCTCCCATAACATTTCATATTTCTGTGAAGTATAATTATACATGTTTTGGAGATGGTACACCTGTCCTCTCCCATACCATTTCATATTTCTGTCAAGTATAATTATACATGTTTTGGAGATGGTACACCTGTCCTCTCCCATAACATTTCATATTTCTGTCAAGTATAATTATACATGTTTTGGAGATGGTACACCTGCCCTCTCCCATACCATTTCATATTTCTGTGAAGTATAATTATACATGTTTTGGAGATGGTACACCTGTCCTCTCCCATACCATTTCATATTTCTGTCAAGTATAATTATGCATGTTTTGGAGATGGTACACCTGTCCTCTCCCATACCATTTCATATTTCTGTCAAGTATAAATATACATGTTTTGGAGATGGTACACCTGTCCTCTCCCATACCATTTCATATTTCTGTCAAGTATAATTATACATGTTTTGGAGATGGTACACCTGTCCTCTCCCATAGCATATCATATTTCTGTCAAGTATAATTATACATGTTTTGGAGATGGTACACCTGTCCTCTCCCATACCATTTCATATTTCTGTCAAGTATAATTATACATGTTTTGGAGATGGTACACCTGTCCTCTCCCATAACATTTCATATTTCTGTCAATTATAATTATACATGTTTTGGAGATGGTACACCTGTCCTCTCCCATAACTTTTCATATTTCTGTCAAGTAAATTATACATGTTTTGGAGATGGTACACCTGTCCTCTCCCATAACATTTCATATTTCTGTCAAGTATAATTATACATGTTTTGGAGATGGTACACCTGTCCTCTCCCATAACATTTCATATTTATGTCAATTATAATTATACATGTTTTGGAGATGGTACATCTGTCCTCTCCCATACCATTTCATATTTCTGTCAAGTATAATTATACATGTTTTGGAGATGGTACACCTGTCCTCTCCCATAACATTTCATATTTCTGTCAAGTAAATTATACATGTTTTGGAGATGGTACAACTGTCCTCTCCCATAACATTTCATATTTCTGTCAAGTATAATTATACATGTTTTGGAGATGGTACACCTGTCCTCTCCCATACCATTTCATATTTCTGTCAAGTATAATTATACATGTTTTGGAGATGGTACACCTGTCCTCTCCCATAATATTTCATATTTCTGTCAAGTATAATTATACATGTTTTGGAGATGGTACACCTGCCCTCTCCCATACCATTTCATATTTCTGTCAAGTATAATTATACATGTTTTGGAGATGGTACACCTGTCCTCTCCCATACCATTTCATATTTCTGTCAAGTATAATTATGCATGTTTTGGAGATGGTACACCTGTCCTCTCCCATACCATTTCATATTTTTGTCAAGTATAATTATACATGTTTTGGAGATGGTACACCTGTCCTCTCCCATACCATTTCATATTTCTGTCAAGTATAATTATACATGTTTTGGAGATGGTACACCTGTCCTCTCCCATAACATTTCATATTTCTGTCAAGTATAATTATACATGTTTTGGAGATGGTACACCTGTCCTCTCCCATACCATTTCATATTTCTGTCAAGTATAATTATACATGTTTTGGAGATGGTACATCTGTCCTCTCCCATAACATTTCATATTTCTGTCAAGTATAATTATACATGTTTTGGAGATGGTACACCTGTCCTCTCCCATAACATTTCATATTTCTGCCAAGTATAATTATACATGTTTTGGAGATGGTACACCTGTCCTCTCCCATAACATTTCATATTTCTGTCAAGTATAATTATACATGTTTTGGAGATGGTACACCTGTCCTCTCCCATAACATTTCATATTTCTGTCAATTATAATTATACATGTTTTGGAGATGGTACATCTGTCCTCTCCCATACCATTTCATATTTCTGTCAAGTATAATTATACATGTTTTGGAGATGGTACACCTGTCCTCTCCCATAACATTTCATATTTCTGTCAAGTATAATTATACATGTTTTGGAGATGGTACACCTGTCCTCTCCCATACCATTTCATATTTCTGTGAAGTATAACTATACATGTTTTGGAGATGGTACACCTGTCCTCTCCCATACCATTTCATATTTCTGTCAAGTATAATTATACATGTTTTGGAGTTGGTACACCTGTCCTCTCCCATAACATTTCATATTTCTGTCAAGTATAATTATACATGTTTTGGAGATGGTACACCTGTCCTCTCCCATACCATTTCATATTTCTGTCAAGTATAATTATACATGTTTTGGAGATGGTACACCTGTCCTTTCCCATAACATTTCATATTTCTGTCAAGTATAATTATACATGTTTTGGAGATGGTACACCTGTCCTCTCCCATAACATTTCATATTTCTGTCAAGTATAATTATACATGTTTTGGAGATGGTACACCTGTCCTCTCCCATACCATTTCATATTTCTGTCAAGTATAATTATACATGTTTTGGTGATGGTACACCTGTCCTCTCCCATAACATTTCATATTTCTGTCAAGTATAATTATACATGTTTTGGAGATGGTACACCTGTCCTCTCCCATACCATTTCATATTTCTGTCAAGTATAATTATGCATGTTTTGGATATGGTACACCTGTCCTCTCCCATAACATTTCATATTTCTGTCAAGTATAATTATACATGTTTTGGAGATGGTACACCTGTCCTCTCCCATACCATTTCATATTTCTGTCAAGTATAATTATACATGTTTTGGAGATGGTACACCTGTCCTCTCCCATACCATTTCATATTTCTGTCAAGTATAATTATGCATGTTTTGGAGATGGTACACCTGTCCTCTCCCATACCATTTCATATTTCTGTCAAGTATAATTATACATGTTTTGGAGATGGTACACCTGTCCTCTCCCATAACATTTCATATTTCTGTCATGTATAATTATACATGTTTTGGAGATGGTACACCTGTCCTCTCCCATAACATTTCATATTTCTGTCAAGTATAATTATACATGTTTTGGAGATGGTACACCTGTCCTCTCCCATAACATTTCATATTTCTGTCAAGTAAATTATACATGTTTTGGAGATGGTACACCTGTCCTCTCCCATAACATTTCATATTTCTGTCAAGTATAATTATACATGTTTTGGAGATGGTACACCTGTCCTCTCCCATAACATTTCATATTTCTGTCAAGTATAATTATACATGTTTTGGAGATGGTACACCTGTCCTCTCCCATAACATTTCATATTTCTGCCAAGTATAATTATACATGTTTTGGAGATGGTACACCTGTCCTCTCCCATAACATTTCATATTTCTGTCAAGTATAATTATACATGTTTTGGAGATGGTACACCTGTCCTCTCCCATACCATTTCATATTTCTGTGAAGTATAATTATACATGTTTTGGAGATGGTACACATGTCCTCTCCCATAACATTTCATATTTCTGTCAAGTATAATTATATATGTTTTGGAGATGGTACACCTGTCCTCTCCCATAACATTTCATATTTCTGTCAAGTATAATTATGCATGTTTTGGAGATGGTACACCTGTCCTCTCCCATACCATTTCATATTTCTGTCAAGTATAATTATACATGTTTTGGAGATGGTACACCTGTCCTCTCCCATACCATTTCATATTTCTGTCAAGTATAATTATACATGTTTTGGAGATGGTACACCTGTTCTCTCCCATAACATTTCATATTTCTGTCAAGTATAATTATACATGTTTTGGAGATGGTACACCTGTCCTCTCCCATACCATTTCATATTTCTGTCAAGTATAATTATACATGTTTTGGAGATGGTACACCTGTCCTCTCCCATAACATTTCATATTTCTGTCAATTATAATTATACATGTTTTTGAGATGGTACACCTGTCCTCTCCCATAACATTTCATATTTCTGTCAAGTAAACTATACATGTTTTGGAGATGGTACACCTGTCCTCTCCCATAACATTTCATATTTCTGTCAAGTATAATTATACATGTTTTGGAGATGGTACACCTGTCCTCTCCCATAACAAGTCATATTTATGTCAATTATAATTATACATGTTTTGGAGATGGTACACCTGTCCTCTCCCATACCATTTCATATTTCTGTGAAGTATAATTATACATGTTTTGGAGATGGTACACCTGTCCTCTCCCATAACATTTCATATTTCTGTCAAGTATAATTATACATGTTTTGGAGATGGTACACCTGTCCTCTCCCATACCATTTCATATTTCTGTGAAGTATAATTATACATGTTTTGGAGATGGTACACCTGTCCTCTCCCATACCATTTCATATTTCTGTCAAGTATAATTATACATGTTTTGGAGATGGTACACCTGTCCTCTCCCATACCATTTCATATTTCTGTCAAGTATAATTATACATGTTTTGGAGATGGTACACCTGTCCTCTCCCATACCATTTCATATTTCTGTCAAGTATAATTATACATGTTTTGGAGATGGTACACCTGTCCTTTCCCATAACATTTCATATTTCTGTCAAGTATAATTATACATGTTTTGGAGATGGTACACCTGTCCTCTCCCATACCATTTCATATTTCTGTCCAGTATAATTATACATGTTTTGGAGATGGTACACCTGTCCTCTCCCATACCATTTCATATTTCTGTCAAGTATAATTATGCATGTTTTGGAGATGGTACACCTGTCCTCTCCCATAACATTTCATATTTCTGTCAAGTATAATTATACATGTTTTGGAGATGGTACACCTGTCCTCTCCCATACCATTTCATATTTCTGTCAAGTATAATTATACATGTTTTGGAGATGGTACACCTGTCCTCTCCCATACCATTTCATATTTCTGTCAAGTATAATTATGCATGTTTTGGAGATGGTACACCTGTCCTCTCCCATACCATTTCATATTTCTGTCAAGTATAATTATACATGTTTTGGAGATGGTACACCTGTCCTCTCCCATAACATTTCATATTTCTGTCATGTATAATTATACATGTTTTGGAGATGGTACACCTGTCCTCTCCCATAACATTTCATATTTCTGTCAAGTATAATTATACATGTTTTGGAGATGGTACACCTGTCCTCTCCCATAACATTTCATATTTCTGTCAAGTAAATTATACATGTTTTGGAGATGGTACACCTGTCCTCTCCCATAACATTTCATATTTCTGTCAAGTATAATTATACATGTTTTGGAGATGGTACACCTGTCCTCTCCCATAACATTTCATATTTCTGTCAAGTATAATTATACATGTTTTGGAGATGGTACACCTGTCCTCTCCCATAACATTTCATATTTCTGCCAAGTATAATTATACATGTTTTGGAGATGGTACACCTGTCCTCTCCCATAACATTTCATATTTCTGTCAAGTATAATTATACATGTTTTGGAGATGGTACACCTGTCCTCTCCCATACCATTTCATATTTCTGTGAAGTATAATTATACATGTTTTGGAGATGGTACACATGTCCTCTCCCATAACATTTCATATTTCTGTCAAGTATAATTATATATGTTTTGGAGATGGTACACCTGTCCTCTCCCATAACATTTCATATTTCTGTCAAGTATAATTATGCATGTTTTGGAGATGGTACACCTGTCCTCTCCCATACCATTTCATATTTCTGTCAAGTATAATTATACATGTTTTGGAGATGGTACACCTGTTCTCTCCCATACCATTTCATATTTCTGTCAAGTATAATTATACATGTTTTGGAGATGGTACACCTGTTCTCTCCCATAACATTTCATATTTCTGTCAAGTATAATTATACATGTTTTGGAGATGGTACACCTGTCCTCTCCCATACCATTTCATATTTCTGTCAAGTATAATTATACATGTTTTGGAGATGGTACACCTGTCCTCTCCCATAACATTTCATATTTCTGTCAATTATAATTATACATGTTTTGGAGATGGTACACCTGTCCTCTCCCATAACATTTCATATTTCTGTCAAGTAAACTATACATGTTTTGGAGATGGTACACCTGTCCTCTCCCATAACATTTCATATTTCTGTCAAGTATAATTATACATGTTTTGGAGATGGTACACCTGTCCTCTCCCATAACATTTCATATTTATGTCAATTATAATTATACATGTTTTGGAGATGGTACACCTGTCCTCTCCCATACCATTTCATATTTCTGTCAAGTATAATTATACATGTTTTGGAGATGGTACACCTGTCCTCTCCCATAACATTTCATATTTCTGTCAAGTATAATTATACATGTTTTGGAGATGGTACACCTGTCCTCTCCCATACCATTTCATATTTCTGTCAAGTATAATTATACATGTTTTGGAGATGGTACACCTGTCCTCTCCCATACCATTTCATATTTCTGTCAAGTATAATTATACATGTTTTGGAGATGGTACACCTGTCCTCTCCCATACCATTTCATATTTCTGTCAAGTATAATTATACATGTTTTGGAGATGGTACACCTGTCCTCTCCCATACCATTTCATATTTCTGTCAAGTATAATTATACATGTTTTGGAGATGGTACACCTGTCCTTTCCCATAACATTTCATATTTCTGTCAAGTATAATTATACATGTTTTGGAGATGGTACACCTGTCCTCTCCCATACCATTTCATATTTCTGTCCAGTATAATTATACATGTTTTGGAGATGGTACACCTGTCCTCTCCCATACCATTTCATATTTCTGTCAAGTATAATTATACATGTTTTGGAGATGGTACACCTGTCCTCTCCCATACCATTTCATATTTCTGTCAAGTATAATTATACATGTTTTGGAGATGGTACACCTGTCCTTTCCCATGACATTTCATATTTCTGTCAAGTATAATTATACATGATTTGGAGATGGTACACCTGTCCTCTCGCATACCATTTCATATTTCTGTCAAGTATAATTATACATGATTTGGAGATGGTACACCTGTCCTCTCGCATACCATTTCATATTTCTGTCAAGTATAATTATACATGTTTTGGAGATGGTACACCTGTCCTCTCCCATACCATTTCATATTTCTGTCAAGTATAATTATACATGTTTTGGAGATGGTACACCTGTCCTCTCCCATACCATTTCATATTTCTGTCAAGTATAATTATACATGTTTTGGAGGTGGTACACCTGTCCTCTCCCATAACATTTCATATTTCTGTCAAGTATAATTATACATGTTTTGGAGATGGTACACCTGTCCTCTCCCATAACATTTCATATTTCTGTCAAGTATAATTATACATGTTTTGGAGATGGTACACCTGTCCTCTCCCATAACATTTCATATTTCTGTCATGTATAATTATACATGTTTTGGAGATGGTACACCTGTCCTCTCCCATAACATTTCATATTTCTGTCAAGTATAATTATACATGTTTTGGAGATGGTACACCTGTCCTCTCCCATAACATTTCATATTTCTGTCAAGTAAATTATACATGTTTTGGAGATGGTACACCTGTCCTCTCCCATAACATTTCATATTTCTGTCAAGTATAATTATACATGTTTTGGAGATGGTACATCTGTCCTCTCCCATAACATTTCATATTTCTGTCAAGTATAATTATACATGTTTTGGAGATGGTACACCTGTCCTCTCCCATAACATTTCATATTTCTGTCAAGTAAAATTATACATGTTTTGGAGATGGTACACCTGTCCTCTCCCATAACATTTCATATTTCTGCCAAGTATAATTATACATGTTTTGGAGATGGTACACCTGTCCTCTCCCATAACATTTCATATTTCTGTCAAGTATAATTATACATGTTTTGGAGATGGTACACCTGTCCTCTCCCATAACATTTCATATTTCTACCAAGTATAATTATACATGTTTTGGAGATGGTACACCTGTCCTCTCCCATAACATTTCATATTTCTGTCAAGTATAATTATACATGTTTTGGAGATGGTACACCTGTCCTCTCCCATACCATTTCATATTTCTGTCAAGTATAATTATATATGTTTTGGAGATGGTACACCTGTCCTCTCCCATACCATTTCATATTTCTGTCAAGTATAATTATACATGTTTTGGAGATGGTACACCTGTCCTCTCCCATACCATTTCATATTTCTGTGAAGTATAATTATACATGGTTTGGAGATGGTACACCTGTCCTCTCCCATAACATTTCATATTTCTGTCAAGTATAATTATATATGTTTTGGAGATGGTACACCTGTCCTCTCCCATAACATTTCATATTTCTGTCAAGTAAATTATACATGTTTTGGAGATGGTACAACTGTCCTCTCCCATAACATTTCATATTTCTGTCAAGTATAATTATACATGTTTTGGAGATGGTACACCTGTCCTCTCCCATACCATTTCATATTTCTGTCAAGTATAATTATACATGTTTTGGAGATGGTACACCTGTCCTCTCCCATAACATTTCATATTTCTGTCAAGTATAATTATACATGTTTTGGAGATGGTACACCTGCCCTCTCCCATACCATTTCATATTTCTGTCAAGTATAACTATACATGTTTTGGAGATGGTACACCTGTCCTCTCCCATACCATTTCATATTTCTGTCAAGTATAATTATGCATGTTTTGGAGATGGTACACCTGTCCTCTCCCATACCATTTCATATTTCTGTCAAGTATAATTATACATGTTTTGGAGATGGTACACCTGTCCTCTCCCATACCATTTCATATTTCTGTCAAGTATAATTATACATGTTTTGGAGATGGTACACCTGTCCTCTCCCATAACATTTCATATTTCTGTCAAGTATAATTATACATGTTTTGGAGATGGTACACCTGTCCTCTCCCATACCATTTCATATTTCTGTCAAGTATAATTATACATGTTTTGGAGATGGTACACCTGTCCTCTCCCATAACATTTCATATTTCTGTCAATTATAATTATACATGTTTTGGAGATGGTACACCTGTCCTCTCCCATAACATTTCATATTTCTGTCAAGTAAATTATACATGTTTTGGAGATGGTACACCTGTCCTCTCCCATAACATTTCATATTTCTGTCAAGTATAATTATACATGTTTTGGAGATGGTACACCTGTCCTCTCCCATAACATTTCATATTTCTGTCATGTATAATTATACATGTTTTGGAGATGGTACACCTGTCCTCTCCCATAACATTTCATATTTCTGTCAAGTATAATTATACATGTTTTGGAGATGGTACACCTGTCCTCTCCCATAACATTTCATATTTCTGTCAAGTAAATTATACATGTTTTGGAGATGGTACACCTGTCCTCTCCCATAACATTTCATATTTCTGTCAAGTATAATTATACATGTTTTGGAGATGGTACATCTGTCCTCTCCCATAACATTTCATATTTCTGTCAAGTATAATTATACATGTTTTGGAGATGGTACACCTGTCCTCTCCCATAACATTTCATATTTCTGTCAAGTAAAATTATACATGTTTTGGAGATGGTACACCTGTCCTCTCCCATAACATTTCATATTTCTGCCAAGTATAATTATACATGTTTTGGAGATGGTACACCTGTCCTCTCCCATAACATTTCATATTTCTGTCAAGTATAATTATACATGTTTTGGAGATGGTACACCTGTCCTCTCCCATAACATTTCATATTTCTACCAAGTATAATTATACATGTTTTGGAGATGGTACACCTGTCCTCTCCCATAACATTTCATATTTCTGTCAAGTATAATTATACATGTTTTGGAGATGGTACACCTGTCCTCTCCCATACCATTTCATATTTCTGTCAAATATATTTATACATGTTTTGGAGATGGTACACCTGTCCTCTCCCATACCATTTCATATTTCTGTCAAGTATAATTATACATGTTTTGGAGATGGTACACCTGTCCTCTCCCATAACATTTCATATTTCTGTCAAGTATAATTATACATGTTTTGGAGATGGTACACCTGTCCTCTCCCATAACATTTCATATTTTTGTCAAGTATAATTATACATGTTTTGGAGATGGTACACCTGTCCTCTCCCATACCATTTCATATTTCTGTGAAGTATAATTATACATGGTTTGGAGATGGTACACCTGTCCTCTCCCATAACATTTCATATTTCTGTCAAGTATAATTATATATGTTTTGGAGATGGTACACCTGTCCTCTCCCATAACATTTCATATTTCTGTCAAGTAAATTATACATGTTTTGGAGATGGTACAACTGTCCTCTCCCATAACATTTCATATTTTTGTCAAGTATAATTATACATGTTTTGGAGATGGTACACCTGTCCTCTCCCATACCATTTCATATTTCTGTCAAGTATAATTATACATGTTTTGGAGATGGTACACCTGTCCTCTCCCATTACATTTCATATTTCTGTCAAGTATAATTATACATGTTTTGGAGATGGTACACCTGCCCTCTCCCATACCATTTCATATTTCTGTCAAGTATAACTATACATGTTTTGGAGATGGTACACCTGTCCTCTCCCATACCATTTCATATTTCTGTCAAGTATAATTATGCATGTTTTGGAGATGGTACACCTGTCCTCTCCCATACCATTTCATATTTCTGTCAAGTATAATTATACATGTTTTGGAGATGGTACACCTGTCCTCTCCCATACCATTTCATATTTCTGTCAAGTATAATTATACATGTTTTGGAGATGGTACACCTGTCCTCTCCCATAACATTTCATATTTCTGTCAAGTATAATTATACATGTTTTGGAGATGGTACACCTGTCCTCTCCCATACCATTTCATATTTCTGTCAAGTATAATTATACATGTTTTGGAGATGGTACACCTGTCCTCTCCCATAACATTTCATATTTCTGTCAATTATAATTATACATGTTTTGGAGATGGTACACCTGTCCTCTCCCATAACATTTCATATTTCTGTCAAGTAAATTATACATGTTTTGGAGATGGTACACCTGTCCTCTCCCATAACATTTCATATTTCTGTCAAGTATAATTATACATGTTTTGGAGATGGTACACCTGTCCTCTCCCATAACATTTCATATTTATGTCAATTATAATTATACATGTTTTGGAGATGGTACATCTGTCCTCTCCCATACCATTTCATATTTCTGTCAAGTATAATTATACATGTTTTGGAGATGGTACACCTGTCCTCTCCCATAACATTTCATATTTCTACCAAGTATAATTATACATGTTTTGGAGATGGTACACCTGTCCTCTCCCATAACATTTCATATTTCTGTCAAGTATAATTATACATGTTTTGGAGATGGTACACCTGTCCTCTCCCATAACATTTCATATTTCTGTCAAGTATAATTATACATGTTTTGGAGATGGTACACCTGTCCTCTCCCATAACATTTCATATTTCTGTCAAGTAAATTATACATGTTTTGGAGATGGTACACCTGTCCTCTCCCATAACATTTCATATTTCTGTCAAGTATAATTATACATGTTTTGGAGATGGTACATCTGTCCTCTCCCATAACATTTCATATTTCTGTCAATTATAATTATACATGTTTTGGAGATGGTACACCTGTCCTCTCCCATAACATTTCATATTTCTGTCAAGTAAAATTATACATGTTTTGGAGATGGTACACCTGTCCTCTCCCATAACATTTCATATTTCTGCCAAGTATAATTATACATGTTTTGGAGATGGTACACCTGTCCTCTCCCATAACATTTCATATTTCTGTCAAGTATAATTATACATGTTTTGGAGATGGTACACCTGTCCTCTCCCATAACATTTCATATTTCTACCAAGTATAATTATACATGTTTTGGAGATGGTACACCTGTCCTCTCCCATAACATTTCATATTTCTGTCAAGTATAATTATACATGTTTTGGAGATGGTACACCTGTCCTCTCCCATACCATTTCATATTTCTGTCAAATATATTTATACATGTTTTGGAGATGGTACACCTGTCCTCTCCCATACCATTTCATATTTCTGTCAAGTATAATTATACATGTTTTGGAGATGGTACACCTGTCCTCTCCCATAACATTTCATATTTCTGTCAAGTATAATTATACATGTTTTGGAGATGGTACACCTGTCCTCTCCCATAACATTCATATTTCTGTCAAGTATAATTATACATGTTTTGGAGATGGTACACCTGTCCTCTCCCATACCATTTCATATTTCTGTGAAGTATAATTATACATGGTTTGGAGATGGTACACCTGTCCTCTCCCTTAACATTTCATATTTCTGTCAAGTATAATTATATATGTTTTGGAGATGGTACACCTGTCCTCTCCCATAACATTTCATATTTCTGTCAAGTAAATTATACATGTTTTGGAGATGGTACAACTGTCCTCTCCCATAACATTTCATATTTCTGTCAAGTATAATTATACATGTTTTGGAGATGGTACACCTGTCCTCTCCCATAACATTTCATATTTCTGTCAAGTATAATTATACATGTTTTGGAGATGGTACACCTGTCCTCTCCCATAACATTTCATATTTCTGTCAAGTATAATTATACATGTTTTGGAGATGGTACACCTGCCCTCTCCCATACCATTTCATATTTCTGTCAAGTATAACTATACATGTTTTGGAGATGGTACACCTGTCCTCTCCCATACCATTTCATATTTCTGTCAAGTATAATTATGCATGTTTTGAAGATGGTACACCTGTCCTCTCCCATACCATTTCATATTTCTGTCAAGTATAATTATACATGTTTTGGAGATGGTACACCTGTCCTCTCCCATACCATTTCATATTTCTGTCAAGTATAATTATACATGTTTTGGAGATGGTACACCTGTCCTCTCCCATAACATTTCATATTTCTGTCAAGTATAATTATACATGTTTTGGAGATGGTACACCTGTCCTCTCCCATACCATTTCATATTTCTGTCAAGTATAATTATACATGTTTTGGAGATGGTACACCTGTCCTCTCCCATAACATTTCATATTTCTGTCAATTATAATTATACATGTTTTGGAGATGGTACACCTGTCCTCTCCCATAACATTTCATATTTCTGTCAAGTAAATTATACATGTTTTGGAGATGGTACACCTGTCCTCTCCCATAACATTTCATATTTCTGTCAAGTATAATTATACATGTTTTGGAGATGGTACACCTGTCCTCTCCCATAACATTTCATATTAATGTCAATTATAATTATACATGTTTTGGAGATGGTACATCTGTCCTCTCCCATACCATTTCATATTTCTGTCAAGTATAATTATACATGTTTTGGAGATGGTACACCTGTCCTCTCCCATAACATTTCATATTTCTGTCAAGTAAATTATACATGTTTTGGAGATGGTACACCTGCCCTCTCCCATACCATTTCATATTTCTGTCAAGTATAATTATACATGTTTTGGAGATGGTACACCTGTCCTCTCCCATACCATTTCATATTTCTGTCAAGTATAATTATGCATGTTTTGGAGATGGTACACCTGTCCTCTCCCATACCATTTCATATTTCTGTCAAGTATAATTATACATGTTTTGGAGATGGTACACCTGTCCTCTCCCATACCATTTCATATTTCTGTCAAGTATAATTATACATGTTTTGGAGATGGTACACCTGTCCTCTCCCACAACATTTCATATTTCTGTCAAGTATAATTATACATGTTTTGGAGATGGTACACCTGTCCTCTCCCATACCATTTCATATTTCTGTCAAGTATAATTATACATGTTTTGGAGATGGTACACCTGTCCTCTCCGATAACATTTCATATTTCTGTCAAGTATAATTATATATGTTTTGGAGATGGTACACCTGTCCTCTCCCATAACATTTCATATTTCTGTCAAGTAAATTATGCATGTTTTGGAGATGGTACACCTGTCCTCTCCCATAACATTTCATATTTCTGTGAAGTATAATTATACATGTTTTGGAGATGGTACACCTGTCCTCTCCCATAACATTTCATATTTCTGTCAGTATAATTATACATGTTTTGGAGATGGTACACCTGTCCTCTCCCATAACATTTCATATTTCTGTCAAGTATAATTATACATGTTTTGGAGATGGTACACCTGTCCTCTCCCATAACATTTCATATTTCTACCAAGTATAATTATACATGTTTTGGAGATGGTACACCTGTCCTCTCCCATAACATTTCATATTTCTGTCAAGTATAATTATACATGTTTTGGAGATGGTACACCTGTCCTCTCCCATAACATTTCATATTTCTGTCAAGTATAATTATACATGTTTTGGAGATGGTACACCTGTCCTCTCCCATAACATTTCATATTTCTGTCAAGTATAATTATACATGTTTTGGAGATGGTACACCTGTCCTCTCCCATACCATTTCATATTTCTGTCAAATATATTTATACATGTTTTGGAGATGGTACACCTGTCCTCTCCCATACCATTTCATATTTCTGTCAAGTATAATTATACATGTTTTGGAGATGGTACACCTGTCCTCTCCCATAACATTTCATATTTCTGTCAAGTATAATTATACATGTTTTGGAGATGGTACACCTGTCCTCTCCCATAACATTTCATATTTCTGTCAAGTATAATTATACATGTTTTGGAGATGGTACACCTGTCCTCTCCCATACCATTTCATATTTCTGTCAAGTAAATTATACATGTTTTGGAGATGGTACACCTGTCCTCTCCCATAACATTTCATATTTCTGTGAAGTATAATTATACATGTTTTGGAGATGGTACACCTGTCCTCTCCCATAACATTTCATATTTCTGTCAAGTATAATTATACATGTTTTGGAGATGGTACACCTGTCCTCTCCCATAACATTTCATATTTCTGTGAAGTATAATTATACATGTTTTGGAGATGGTACACCTGTCCTCTCCCATAACATTTCATATTTCTGTCAAGTATAATTATACATGTTTTGGAGATGGTACACCTGTCCTCTCCCATACCATTTCATATTTCTGTCAAATATATTTATACATGTTTTGGAGATGGTACACCTGTCCTCTCCCATACCATTTCATATTTCTGTCAAGTATAATTATACATGTTTTGGAGATGGTACACCTGTCCTCTCCCATAACATTTCATATTTCTGTCAAGTATAATTATACATGTTTTGGAAATGGTACACCTGTCCTCTCCCATAACATTTCATATTTCTGTCAAGTATAATTATACATGTTTTGGAGATGGTACACCTGTCCTCTCCCATACCATTTCATATTTCTGTGAAGTATAGTTATACATGTTTTGGAGATGGTACACCTGTCCTCTCCCATAACATTTCATATTTCTGTCAAGTATAATTATATATGTTTTGCAGATGGTACACCTGTCCTGTCCCATAACATTTCATATTTCTGTCAAGTAAATTATACATGTTTTGGAGATGGTACACCTGTCCTCTCCCATAACATTTCATATTTCTGTCAAGTATAATTATACATGTTTTGGAGATGGTACACCTGTCCTCTCCCATAACATTTCATATTTCTGTCAAGTATAATTATACATGTTTTGGAGATGGTACACCTGTCCTCTCCCATAACATTTCATATTTCTACCAAGTATAATTATACATGTTTTGGAGATGGTACACCTGTCCTCTCCCATAACATTTCATATTTCTGTCAAGTATAATTATACATGTTTTGGAGATGGTACACCTGTCCTCTCCCATAACATTTCATATTTCTGTCAAGTATAATTATACATGTTTTGGAGATGGTACACCTGTCCTCTCCCATAACATTTCATATTTCTGTCAAGTATAATTATACATGTTTTGGAGATGGTACACCTGTCCTCTCCCATACCATTTCATATTTCTGTCAAATATATTTATACATGTTTTGGAGATGGTACACCTGTCCTCTCCCATACCATTTCATATTTCTGTCAAGTATAATTATACATGTTTTGGAGATGGTACACCTGTCCTCTCCCATAACATTTTATATTTCTGTCAAGTATAATTATACATGTTTTGGAGATGGTACACCTGTCCTCTCCCATAACATTTCATATTTCTGTCAAGTATAATTATACATGTTTTGGAGATGGTACACCTGTCCTCTCCCATACCATTTCATATTTCTGTCAAGTATAATTATACATGTTTTGGAGATGGTACACTTGTCCTCTCCCATAACATTTCATATTTCTGTCAAGTATAATTATATATGTTTTGGAGATGGTACACCTGTCCTCTCCCATAACATTTCATATTTCTGTCAAGTAAATTATACATGTTTTGGAGATGGTACACCTGTCCTCTCCCATAACATTTCATATTTCTGTCAAGTATAATTATACATGTTTTGGAGATGGTACACCTGTCCTCTCCCATAACATTTCATATTTCTGTCAAGTAAATTATACATGTTTTGGAGATGGTACACCTGTCCTCTCCCATAACATTTCATATATCTGTGAAGTATAATTATACATGTTTTGGAGATGGTACACCTGTCCTCTCCCATAACATTTCATATTTCTACCAAGTAAAATTATACATGTTTTGGAGATGGTACACCTGTCCTCTCCCATATCATTTCATATTTCTGTCAAGTATAATTATACATGTTTTGGAGATGGTACACCTGTCCTCTCCCATAACATTTCATATTTCTGTCAAGTATAATTATACATGTTTTGGAGATGGTACACCTGTCCTCTCCCATAACATTTCATATTTCTGTCAAGTATAATTATACATGTTTTGGAGATGGTACACCTGTCCTCTCCCATAACATTTCATATTTCTGTCAAGTATAATTATACATGTTTTGGAGATGGTACACCTGTCCTCTCCCATACCATTTCATATTTCTGTCAAATATATTTATACATGTTTTGGAGATGGTACACCTGTCCTCTCCCATACCATTTCATATTTCTGTCAAGTATAATTATACATGTTTTGGAGATGGTACACCTGTCCTCTCCCATAACATTTTATATTTCTGTCAAGTATAATTATACATGTTTTGGAGATGGTACACCTGTCCTCTCCCATAACATTTCATATTTCTGTCAAGTATAATTATACATGTTTTGGAGATGGTACACCTGTCCTCTCCCATAACATTTCATATTTCTGTGAAGTATAATTATACATGTTTTGGAGATGGTACACCTGTCCTCTCCCATAACATTTCATATTTCTGTCAAGTATAATTATATATGTTTTGGAGATGGTACACCTGTCCTCTCCCATAACATTTCATATTTCTGTCAAGTAAATTATACATGTTTTGGAGATGGTACACCTGTCCTCTCCCATAACATTTCATATTTCTGTGAAGTATAATTATACATGTTTTGGAGATGGTACACCTGTCCTCTCCCATAACATTTCATATTTCTGTCAAGTAAATTATGCATGTTTTGGAGATGGTACACCTGTCCTCTCCCATAACATTTCATATTTCTGTGAAGTATAATTATACATGTTTTGGAGATGGTACACCTGTCCTCTCCCATAACATTTCATATTTCTACCAAGTATAATTATACATGTTTTGGAGATGGTACACCTGTCCTCTCCCATAACATTTCATATTTCTGTCAAGTATAATTATACATGTTTTGGAGATGGTACACCTGTCCTCTCCCATAAGATTTCATATTTCTGTCAAGTATAATTATACATGTTTTGGAGATGGTACACCTGTCCTCTCCCATACCATTTCATATTTCTGTCAAGTATAATTATACATGTTTTGGAGATGGTACACCTGTCCTCTCCCATACCATTTCATATTTCTGTCAAGTATAATTATGCATGTTTTGGAGATGGTACACCTGTCCTCTCCCATACCATTTCATATTTCTGTCAAGTATAATTATACATGTTTTGGAGATGGTACACCTGTCCTCTCCCATACCATTTCATATTTCTGTCAATTATAATTATACATGTTTTGGAGATGGTACACCTGTCCTCTCCCATAACATTTCATATTTCTGTCAAGTATAATTATACATGTTTTGGAGATGGTACACCTGTCCTCTCCCATAACATTTCATATTTCTGTCAAGTATAATTATACATGTTTTGGAGATGGTACACCTGTCCTCTCCCATACCATTTCATATTTCTGTCAAGTATAATTATACATGTTTTGGAGATGGTACACCTGTTATCTCCCATAACATTTCATATTTCTGTCAAGTATAATTATACATGTTTTGGAGATGGTACACCTGTCCTCTCCAATACCATTTCATATTTCTGTCAAGTATAATTATACATGTTTTGGAGATGGTACACCTGTCCTCTCCCATACCATTTCATATTTCTGTCAAGTATAATTATATATGTTTTGGAGATGGTACACCTGTCCTCTCCCATACCATTTCATATTTCTGTCAAGTATAATTATACATGTTTTGGAGATGGTACACCTGTCCTCTCCCATACCATTTCATATTTCTGTCAAGTATAATTATACATGTTTTGGAGATGGTACACCTGTCCTCTCCCATAACATTTCATATTTCTGTCAAGTATAATTATACATGTTTTGGAGATGGTACACCTGTCCTCTTCCATACCATTTCATATTTCTGTCAAGTATAATTATACATGTTTTGGAGATGGTACACCTGTCCTCTCCCATAACATTTCATATTTCTGTCAAGTATAATTATACATGTTTTGGAGATGGTACACCTGTCCTCTCCCATAACATTTCATATTTCTGTCAAGTATAATTATACATGTTTTGGGTATGGTACACCTGCCCTCTCCCATACCATTTCATATTTCTGTCAAGTATAATTATACATGTTTTGGAGATGGTACACCTGTCCTCTCCCATACCATTTCATATTTCTGTCAAGTATAATTATACATGTTTTGGAGATGGTACACCTGTCCTCTCCCATACCATTTCATATTTCTGTCAAGTATAATTATACATGTTTTGGAGATGGTACACCTGTACACCTGTCCTCTCCCATAACATTTCATATTTCTGTCAAGTATAATTATACATGTTTTGGAGATGGTACACCTGTCCTCTCCCATACCATTTCATATTTCTGTCAAGTATAATTATACATGTTTTGGAGATGTACCTCTCCCATAACATTTCATATTTCTGTCAAGTATAATTATACATGTTTTGGAGATGGTACACCTGTCCTCTCCCATAACATTTCATATTTCTGTCAAGTATAATTATACATGTTTTGGAGATGGTACACCTGTCCTCTCCCATACCATTTCATATTTCTGTCAAGTATAATTATACATGTTTTGGAGATGGTACACCTGTCCTCTCCCATAACATTTCATATTTCTGTCAAGTATAATTATACATGTTTTGGAGATGGTACACCTGTCCTCTCCCATAACATTTCATATTTCTGTCAAGTATAATTATACATGTTTTGGAGATGGTACACCTGTCCTCTCCCATACCATTTCATATTTCTGTCAAGTATAATTATACATGTTTTGGAGATGGTACACCTGTCCTCTCCCATACCATTTCATATTTCTGTCAAGTATAATTATACATGTTTTGGAGATGGTACACCTGTCCTCTCCCATACCATTTCATATTTCTGTCAAGTATAATTATACATGTTTTGGAGATGGTACACCTGTCCTCTCCCATACCATTTCATATTTCTGTCAAGTATAATTATACATGTTTTGGAGATGGTACACCTGTCCTCTCCCATAACATTTCATATTTCTGTCAAGTATAATTATACATGTTTTGGAGATGGTACACCTGTCCTCTCCCATAACATTTCATATTTCTGTCAAGTATAATTATACATGTTTTGGAGATGGTACACCTGTCCTCTCCCATAACATTTCATATTTCTGTCAAGTATAATTATACATGTTTTGGAGATGGTACACCTGTCCTCTCCCATAACATTTCATATTTCTGTCAAGTATAATTATACATGTTTTGGAGATGGTACACCTGTCCTCTCCCATACCATTTCATATTTCTGTCAAGTATAATTATACATGTTTTGGAGATGGTACACCTGTCCTCTCCCATAACATTTCATATTTCTGTCAAGTATAATTATACATGTTTTGGAGATGGTACACCTGTCCTCTCCCATAACATTTCATATTTCTGTCAAGTATAATTATACATGTTTTGGAGATGGTACACCTGTCCTCTCCCATAACATTTCATATTTCTGTCAAGTATAATTATACATGTTTTGGAGATGGTACACCTGTCCTCTCCCATAACATTTCATATTTCTGTCAAGTATAATTATACATGTTTTGGAGATGGTACACCTGTCCTCTCCCATAACATTTCATATTTCTGTCAAGTATAATTATACATGTTTTGGAGATGGTACACCTGTCCTCTCCCATAACATTTCATATTTCTGTCAAGTATAATTATACATGTTTTGGAGATGGTACACCTGTCCTCTCCCATAACATTTCATATTTCTGTCAAGTATAATTATACATGTTTTGGAGATGGTACACCTGTCCTCTCCCATAACATTTCATATTTCTGTCAAGTATAATTATACATGTTTTGGAGATGGTACACCTGTCCTCTCCCCATACCATTTCATATTTCTGTCAAGTATAATTATACATGTTTTGGAGATGGTACACCTGTCCTCTCCCATAACATTTCATATTTCTGTCAAGTATAATTATACATGTTTTGGAGATGGTACACCTGTCCTCTCCCATAACATTTCATATTTCTGTCAAGTATAATTATACATGTTTTGGAGATGGTACACCTGTCCTCTCCCATAACATTTCATATTTCTGTCAAGTATAATTATACATGTTTTGGAGATGGTACACCTGTCCTCTCCCATAACATTTCATATTTCTGTCAAGTATAATTATACATGTTTTGGAGATGGTACACCTGTCCTCTCCCATAACATTTCATATTTCTGTCAAGTATAATTATACATGTTTTGGAGATGGTACACCTGTCCTCTCCCATAACATTTCATATTTCTGTCAAGTATAATTATACATGTTTTGGAGATGGTACACCTGTCCTCTCCCATAACATTTCATATTTCTGTCAAGTATAATTATACATGTTTTGGAGATGGTACACCTGTCCTCTCCCATAACATTTCATATTTCTGTCAAGTATAATTATACATGTTTTGGAGATGGTACACCTGTCCTCTCCCATAACATTTCATATTTCTGTCAAGTATAATTATACATGTTTTGGAGATGGTACACCTGTCCTCTCCCATAACATTTCATATTTCTGTCAAGTATAATTATACATGTTTTGGAGATGGTACACCTGTCCTCTCCCATAACATTTCATATTTCTGTCAAGTATAATTATACATGTTTTGGAGATGGTACACCTGTCCTCTCCCATAACATTTCATATTTCTGTCAAGTAAATTATACATGTTTTGGAGATGGTACACCTGTCCTCTCCCATAACATTTCATATTTCTGTCAAGTATAATTATACATGTTTTGGAGATGGTACACCTGTCCTCTCCCATAACATTTCATATTTCTGTCAAGTATAATTATACATGTTTTGGAGATGGTACACCTGTCCTCTCCCATAACATTTCATATTTCTGTCAAGTATAATTATACATGTTTTGGAGATGGTACACCTGTCCTCTCCCATAACATTTCATATTTCTGTCAAGTATAATTATACATGTTTTGGAGATGGTACACCTGTCCTCTCCCATAACATTTCATATTTCTGTCAAGTATAATTATACATGTTTTGGAGATGGTACACCTGTCCTCTCCCATAACATTTCATATTTCTGTCAAGTATAATTATACATGTTTTGGAGATGGTACACCTGTCCTCTCCCATACCATTTCATATTTCTGTCAAGTATAATTATACATGTTTTGGAGATGGTACACCTGTCCTCTCCCATAACATTTCATATTTCTGTCAAGTATAATTATATATGTTTTGGAGATGGTACACCTGTCCTCTCCCATAACATTTCATATTTCTGTCAAGTATAATTATACATGTTTTGGAGATGGTACACCTGTCCTCTCCCATACCATTTCATATTTCTGTCAAGTATAATAATGCATGTTTTGGAGATGGTACACCTGTCCTCTCCCATACCATTTCATATTTCTGTCAAGTATAATTATACATGTTTTGGAGATGGTACACCTGTCCTCTCCCATAACATTTCATATTTCTGTCAAGTATAATTATACATGTTTTGGAGATGGTACACCTGTCCTCTCCCATACCATTTCATATTTCTGTCAAGTATAATTATACATGTTTTGGAGATGGTACACCTGTCCTCTCCCATAGCATTTCATATTTCTGTCAAGTATAATTATACATGTTTTGGAGATGGTACACCTGTCCTCTCCCATAACATTTCATATTTCTGTCAAGTATAATTATACATGTTTTGGAGATGGTACACCTGTCCTCTCCCATACCATTTCATATTTCTGTCAAGTATAATTATACATGTTTTGGAGATGGTACACCTGTCCTCTCCCATACCATTTCATATTTCTGTCAAGTATAATTATACATGTTTTGGAGATGGTACACCTGTCCTCTCCCATACCATTTCATATTTCTGTCAAGTATAATTATACATGTTTTGGAGATGGTACACCTGTCCTCTCCCATACCATTTCATATTTCTGTCAAGTATAATTATACATGTTTTGGAGATGGTACACCTGTCCTCTCCCATAACATTTCATATTTCTGTCAAGTATAATTATACATGTTTTGGAGATGGTACACCTGTCCTCTCCCATACCATTTCATATTTCTGTCAAGTATAATTATACATGTTTTGGAGATGGTACACCTGTCCTCTCCCATAACATTTCATATTTCTGTCAAGTATAATTATACATGTTTTGGAGATGGTACACCTGTCCTCTCCCATACCATTTCATATTTCTGTCAAGTATAATTATACATGTTTTGGAGATGGTACACCTGTCCTCTCCCATAACATTTCATATTTCTGTCAAATATAATTATACATGTTTTGGAGATGGTACACCTGTCCTCTCCCATACCATTTCATATTTCTGTCAAGTATAATTATACATGTTTTGGAGATGGTACACCTGTCCTCTCCCATAACATTTCATATTTCTGTCAAGTATAATTATACATGTTTTGGAGATGGTACACCTGTCCTCTCCCATAACATTTCATATTTCTGTCAAGTATAATTATACATGTTTTGGAGATGGTACACCTGTCCTCTCCCATACCATTTCATATTTCTGTCAAGTATAATTATACATGTTTTGGAGATGGTACACCTGTCCTCTCCCATAACATTTCATATTTCTGTCAAGTATAATTATACATGTTTTGGAGATGGTACACCTGTCCTCTCCCATAACATTTCATATTTCTGTCAAGTATAATTATACATGTTTTGGAGATGGTACACCTGTCCTCTCCCATAACATTTCATATTTCTGTCAAGTATAATTATACAGGTTTTGGAGATGGTACACCTGTCCTCTCCCATAACATTTCATATTTCTGTCAAGTATAATTATACATGTTTTGGAGATGGTACACCTGTCCTCTCCCATAACATTTCATATTTCTGTCAAGTATAATTATACATGTTTTGGAGATGGTACACCTGTCCTCTCCCATAACATTTCATATTTCTGTCAAGTATAATTATACATGTTTTGGAGATGGTACACCTGTCCTCTCCCATAACATTTCATATTTCTGTCAAGTATAATTATACATGTTTTGGAGATGGTACACCTGTCCTCTCCCATACCATTTCATATTTCTGTCAAGTATAATTATACATGTTTTGGAGATGGTACACCTGTCCTCTCCCATACCATTTCATATTTCTGTCAAGTATAATTATACATGTTTTGGAGATGGTACACCTGTCCTCTCCCATAACATTTCATATTTCTGTCAAGTATAATTATACATGTTTTGGAGATGGTACACCTGTCCTCTTCCATACCATTTCATATTTCTGTCAAGTATAATTATACATGTTTTGGAGATGGTACACCTGTCCTCTCCCATACCATTTCATATTTCTGTCAAGTATAATTATACATGTTTTGGAGATGGTACACCTGTCCTCTCCCATAACATTTCATATTTCTGTCAAGTATAATTATACATGTTTTGGAGATGGTACACCTGTCCTCTCCCATAACATTTCATATTTCTGTCAAGTATGATTATACATGTTTTGGAGATGGTACACCTGTCCTCTCCCATACCATTTCATATTTCTGTCAAGTATAATTATACATGTTTTGGAGATGGTACACCTGTCCTCTCCCATACCATTTCATATTTCTGTCAAGTATAATTATACATGTTTTGGAGATGGTACACCTGTCCTCTCCCATACCATTTCATATTTCTGTCAAGTATAATTGTACATGTTTTGGAGATGGTACACCTGTCCTCTCCCATACCATTTCATATTTCTGTCAAGTATAATTATACATGTTTTGGAGATGGTACACCTGTCCTCTCCCATAACATTTCATATTTCTGTCAAGTATAATTATACATGTTTTGGAGATGGTACACCTGTCCTCTCCCATAACATTTCATATTTCTGTCAAGTATAATTATACATGTTTTGGAGATGGTACACCTGTCCTCTCCCATAACATTTCATATTTCTGTCAAGTATAATTATACATGTTTTGGAGATGGTACACCTGTCCTCTCCCATAACATTTCATATTTCTGTCAAGTATAATTATACATGTTTTGGAGATGGTACACCTGTCCTCTCCCATAACATTTCATATTTCTGTCAAGTATAATTATACAGGTTTTGGAGATGGTACACCTGTCCTCTCCCATAACATTTCATATTTCTGTCAAGTATAATTATACATGTTTTGGAGATGGTACACCTGTCCTCTCCCATAACATTTCATATTTCTGTCAAGTATAATTATACATGTTTTGGAGATGGTACACCTGTCCTCTCCCATAACATTTCATATTTCTGTCAAGTATAATTATACATGTTTTGGAGATGGTACACCTGTCCTCTCCCATAACATTTCATATTTCTGTCAAGTATAATTATACATGTTTTGGAGATGGTACACCTGTCCTCTCCCATACCATTTCATATTTCTGTCAAGTATAATTATACATGTTTTGGAGATGGTACACCTGTCCTCTCCCATACCATTTCATATTTCTGTCAAGTATAATTATACATGTTTTGGAGATGGTACACCTGTCCTCTCCCATACCATTTCATATTTCTGTCAAGTATAATTATACATGTTTTGGAGATGGTACACCTGTCCTCTCCCATAACATTTCATATTTCTGTCAAGTATAATTATACATGTTTTGGAGATGGTACACCTGTCCTCTTCCATACCATTTCATATTTCTGTCAAGTATAATTATACATGTTTTGGAGATGGTACACCTGTCCTCTCCCATACCATTTCATATTTCTGTCAAGTATAATTATACATGTTTTGGAGATGGTACACCTGTCCTCTCCCATAACATTTCATATTTCTGTCAAGTATAATTATACATGTTTTGGAGATGGTACACCTGTCCTCTCCCATAACATTTCATATTTCTGTCAAGTATAATTATACATGCTTTGGAGATGGTACACCTGTCCTCTCCCATAACATTTCATATTTCTGTCAAGTATAATTATACATGTTTTGGAGATGGTACACCTGTCCTCTCCCATACCATTTCATATTTCTGTCAAGTATAATTATACATGTTTTGGAGATGGTACACCTGTCCTCTCCCATAACATTTCATATTTCTGTCAAGTATAATTATACATGTTTTGGAGATGGTACACCTGTCCTCTCCCATAACATTTCATATTTCTGTCAAGTATAATTATACATGTTTTGGGGATGGTACACCTGTCCTCTTCCATACCATTTCATATTTCTGTCAAGTATAATTATACATGTTTTGGAGATGGTACACCTGTCCTCTCCCATAACTTTTCATATTTCTGTCAAGTATAATTATACATGTTTTGGAGATGGTACACCTGTCCTCTCCCATACCATTTCATATTTCTGTCAAGTATAATTATACATGTTTTGGAGATGGTACACCTGTCCTCTCCCATACCATGTCATATTTCTGTCAAGTATAATTATACATGTTTTGGAGATGGTACACCTGTCCTCTCCCATAACATTTCATATTTCTGTCAAGTATAATTATACATGTTTTGGAGATGGTACACCTGTCCTCTCCCATAACATTTCATATTTCTGTCAAGTATAATTATACATGTTTTGGAGATGGTACACCTGTCCTCTCCCATAACATTTCATATTTCTGTCAAGTATAACTATACATGTTTTGGAGATGGTACACCTGTCCTCTCCCATAACATTTCATATTTCTACCAAGTATAATTATATATGTTTTGGAGATGGTACACCTGTCCTCTCCCATAGCATTTCATATTTCTGTCAAGTATAATTATACATGTTTTGGAGATGGTACACCTGTCCTCTCCCATAACATTTCATATTTCTGTCAAGTATAATTATACATGTTTTGGAGATGGTACACCTGTCCTCTCCCATAACATTTCATATTTCTGTCAAGTATAATTATACATGCTTTGGAGATGGTACACCTGTCCTCTCCCATACCATTTCATATTTCTGCCAAGTATAATTATACATGTTTTGGAGATGGTACACCTGTCCTCTCCCATAACATTTCATATTTCTGTCAAGTATAATTATACATGTTTTGGAGATGGTACACCTGTCCTCTCCCATAACATTTCATATTTCTGTCAAGTATAATTATACATGTTTTGGAGATGGTACACCTGTCCTCTCCCATACCATTTCATATTTCGGTCAAGTATAATTATACATGTTTTGGAGATGGTACACCTGTCCTCTCCCATAACATTTCATATTTCTGTCAAGTATAATTATACATGTTTTGGAGATCGTACACCTGTCCTCTCCCATAACATTTCATATTTCTGTCAAGTATAATTATACATGTTTTGGAGATGGTACACCTGTCCTCTCCCATAACATTTCATATTTCTGTCAAGTATAATTATACATGTTTTGGAGATGGTACACCTGTCCTCTCCCATAACATTTCATATTTCTGTCAAGTATAATTATACATGTTTTGGAGATGGTACACCTGTCCTCTCCCATAACATTTCATATTTCTGTCAAGTATAATTATACATGTTTTGGAGATGGTACACCTGTCCTCTCCCATAACATTTCATATTTCTGTCAAGTATAATTATACATGTTTTGGAGATGGTACACCTGTCCTCTCCCATAACATTTCATATTTCTGTCAAGTATAATTATACATGTTTTGGAGATGGTACACCTGTCCTCTCCCATAACATTTCATATTTCTGTCAAGTATAATTATACATGTTTTGGAGATGGTACACCTGTCCTCTCCCATAACATTTCATATTTCTGTCAAGTATAATTATACATGTTTTGGAGATGGTACACCTGTCCTCTCCCATAACATTTCATATTTCTGTCAAGTATAATTATACATGTTTTGGAGACGGTACACCTGTCCTCTCCCATAACATTTCATATTTCTGTCAAGTATAATTATACATGTTTTGGAGATGGTACACCTGTCCTCTCCCATAACATTTCATATTTCTGTCAAGTATAATTATACATGTTTTGGAGACGGTACACCTGTCCTCTCCCATAACATTTCATATTTCTGTCAAGTATAATTATACATGTTTTGGAGATGGTACACCTGTCCTCTCCCATAACATTTCATATTTCTGTCAAGTATAATTATACATGTTTTGGAGATGGTACACCTGTCCTCTCCCATAACATTTCATATTTCTGTCAAGTATAATTATACATGTTTTGTGCCATTTAATCTGGTTGAACACACCATTTTCTATTGAAAATGCCTGTACCAAGTCAGGAATGTTATTCTAAGAGTTTGTCAGATAGTGGGTTTTTCCCTTGGTAAAATACGTTACCGGTTATCCCTTTCTTCATGCAATGATATCATTTCCTATTAGTGTGAATTTCTCAAGACATACAAGGACACAGTTGAGCATATACCGGATATGTGGAGGTTTCTACGAATGCTTTTATAATATTTTTTTTTAGCTCACCTGACTCAAAGAGTCAGCTATTGTCACCACTGAGCATCCGTTGTCTGTCCGTCCGTCCGTCCGTTAACTTTTCACATTTTAATTAACTCCTCTGAAGCCACTGGGCCAATTTGAACCAAACTTTAGTGGAATGGTCCTTGGATGGCCCCCTTCCAAGATTTTGTCTGGTGATCCCGACTTCCAACCAAGATGGCTGCCAAGCTAATAATAGAAAAAAGGGGGGATGATATTTTAATTGTCCATTGCTGCTTTTATAAGTCAAAATGAGCTCAAATTTTAACTGCAGCTACATGGCAAGGAGTAGTTTAACATATATTCCCTTTTTTCTGTGAATTTTTTCTTTCAGCCGATTTATACCGATTATGCAAATTAGGCATATTTTGATAAAAGATCACATTTAAATCTTCTCCTCTGAAACAGTTGAACCAAATTAAACCAAACCTGGCAGGGATGGTCCCTTTCAAAATTGTGTCCGACAACCCTGCCCTCCATTCAAGATGGCTGATGTTACTAAAAATAGAAATTTCTTTAACTGCTGCTACATGGCAATGAGTAGTTTAACATATATATATTCTGGGCTGTTCTGTGAAATTTTTCTTTCAGACGATTTATACCGATTATGCAAATTAGGTAAAAGATCCCATTTAAATATTTTCCTCTGAAACCGCTGAACCAAATTAAACCAAACCTGGCAGGGATAGTCCTTGGATAATCCCATTTCAAAATTGTGTCTGACAGCTTCACCCTCCATTCAAGATGGCTGCTGTTACTAAAAATAGAAATTTCTTCAATTTTCAATTGTCCATTGTTGCTTTATTATAAATCAAAATGAGCTCAAATTTTAACTGCAGCTACATGACAATGAGTAGATTAACATATATTCTGAGTTTTTCTGTGAAATTTTTCTTTCAACCAATTTATACTGATTATACAAATTAGACATATTTTGATAAAAGATCACATTTAAATCTTCTCCTCTGAAACCGCTGACCCAAATTAAAGCAAATTTGGCTGGGATGGTCCTTGTGTGGTCCCCTTTCAATATTGTGTCCGACAGCCCCGCCCTCCATTCAAAATGGCTGCTGTTACTAAAAATAGACATTTCTTTGGTTGTCAATTTCCGCTTTATTACAAATCAAAATGAACTCAAATTTTAACTACAGCTATATGGCAATGAGTAGTTTAACATATATTCTGGGTTTTTCTGTGAGATTTTTTCAGCCAGTTTATTCTGTTTAGGAATATTATGAGATAAAAATCACATCAAAATCTTTGGCTCAGAAATTTAAGTTGAGATGATCTTTGGGTGGCCCACTTTCAAAATTATGTGTAACACCCCCATTTTCTATCATCTTGTCAAATTGAAAACCAGCTGAGCGATTACAGGCTCCTGGGAGCCTCTAGTTTTGGAATATTTCTCATAATTTGCACTGTATAAACGGTGTCCTCTATGAAATGTGCCTCTGTGTTTCTTGTACAAGTGTAATCTGTGACATTGTGCATTCGTGTTAATGAAAAGTGAATACGAAAGGCACATTTCACAGAGGACACTATACCAACAAAAAACACGAAAGCGCATTGCACAGTCTACAGAAGACACTGTTTATGCAGTGTGGAAATATTTCATACTCCAATTGGTCGTTGCTTTCAACTATTTTTGATTAAAATGCGACTATTGTGCATTTGTGTATTACATGGAGAGCACATGTCTGACTTTTTACACATTTTGTTCAGGACCTTCTCGAGCTTGCTTGGTGGTATGGGTACCGGTGCTTCTATTGTATTGTTTAAAGAACAAAATAGTTTCTCATGTGTGTTTATCACCACGTATTCATTCATTTTTATACGTATTCGGCATATGATTGGAAAGATTGGGAAAAGTGGCAGACAACCATGATATGGCTGAACATGGCTGAAAAAGCAATACACTGATCAAAGAATGTAGTCTATAGGGTCGACAATGACACTTAAGCTTCTATTCGCATAAAATTCTATTTTGTTTTGGTTTTGTTTGATTTATGGTGTTTAACGCCACTTTCAACAATATTTAAATTTATATCGTGGAGGTCAATTTTATTGGTAAAAAAATCAGGAGAAAACCACAGACCTGTCGCAAGTCACTGACAAACTTTATCACATAATGTTGTATCGAGTACATCTCGTCATGAACGAGATTCGAACTCACAACTTAAGTGGCACTGATTGCACAGGTAGTTGTAAATCCAACTACCAAACGATCACGACCACGACGGCCCCAGGTTCATTTTGACCTTGACTTATGATCTTGGAAATTAAAGTAATACATGTAATGTCTTCTAGATCTTGCCATATACCACTATAAGTTTGAACTAAGTTTGGTTAAGATTCATCAAGGAATGTTTAGTCGTCCACAAGGTTGTTACCGGTGGACAGACCGTCGCGTTAGAGTAGTATAACCGATGACTATAAAGATTAATAGGTTCTTACATACGTTCTTGGGAAAGACCGGGTGATCTTCCACGAGTGATAGAAATGTTATGTCTTTTCGCGATTGGAGCGCAGCGAAACGAGCGAGAAGACACAAAAATTTCTATCACGAGAGGAAGATCACCCGGGCTTTCCCAACAACGCATGTAAGTACCTATTTCTTCCGTAAACCAACAACTTTCACTATCGCGAACTCCTAGAGACGCCCGCCATTGATCAGTAACTAATTTGCATAAATTATCAGATCAATATCATTGAGCGTTATGAAATACACATCACATAAAATTGACTTTTGTGACACCGACTAATAAACTAAGTAGCTTTCTACTGATATTTGAGCTTTTCTCACTAATATTTTATTGAAAGTACAGTATTTTTCTTCATGAGACACCCCATACATGAAATATGACGTGACACATATTTTGACGTCATTGAAGAATGACGTCAAAGGTACGGAAAAGGACATCTAGAAATACGAAAAAATGAAAATAAAAGACACAAATATATCTAATACGGTTGGAGTCTGTATTTGAAAAAAAACCAATGGTTAAATCCGTAATATATCTGTTATTCAGCTATCAGACAGGGTATATACTGTGACAGGCTTAGGGTATATATTTAAACGATTTTATTTCTTCTTAGAGGCGTTCTGATTGGATGTCACAACGAGTAAAGACGTGGACTCGTCTTACCTCGGTCGTCTTCACCCGAAAACGGCCATTTACAGAAGAATAGTAAATCGTAAACCGCAAACCTCAAACCTTCTGCGCATGTGTCGCACCCGGGTAAAAAAGAAGGCGTTCCTTGCGGCACAGAGGAATTTTTTTTTAAATCAGACGAACCAATGGTCGCTGGCGGTCACACCTATTTTAAATCAATCATTAGTTATTTCTGATCCCTATGGCACTAATTATTAATCTATTATTACGCTATATTACACGATTAAAACGAATGTTTTTCCCTGCCCCTTGATCCAAATATTGCTGATGTTTCCTGAAGTCAAGTCACATTACCTGTATAGATCAATGATTCATCCAGGTAAAGATGACACACCCATATATTCTGACTATGGTGTGTACATCATGACAGGTACAATGAATCACACCAGAGGTAAAAACCAGCTGTATCCCAATTTGGTCATCGAGAGAACGATGACTCAGCCCTGACGTAACGACCGTGAACGTTTAAACATTAGATGAGTCATATTACGTCAACAGATAGAATAATTGAAGAGCGTAATTACATAGATGTTTTTATTGATAAATGTCTTTAATTGTGTGTTAATTAATGATTATATACTCTAAGTAATAATTACTTTTTAGAAAAATAATGCTAAAAACAGAGCTTGACCTTAGAAAACCCTCTGACTTCTGATAAGGCTATATGTTTCAGCATCGTCTGCATTGAGAATTAAATTTCAATTGATCTGACCTCGAGGAACCCCTTGATCGTTATGTGTTACTGATAAACCACTCGAGTTAATTGATTCCATGAATGTGTCTGTAGCAAAACAAAAAATGTTAAACACGACCTTTCTTTAATTGTTATCGAAGGGAGATCAATTATATTTTTTAAATATTATTTTTTAAGCGATAATATACATAGATTATCATTTGACTGCATCGAATAAATTGGATTTATATCATCTGCATTGATGGATCAATTGGTTGTATTGGATTTCATCTGAAAAGAAATTAACATAAAATTGTCTGATGAGTGCATTAAAACGATAAATATCATCGGGTTTTCTTTTTAATAACCTATATAAACAAAACAATGATAGATTTTTCATTTTCTTCCCAATGTTGAGGATGGAGGTTACCTAGTGTGTAGGTCTTATCACTGACCTTAAATAACCCATTCATGCTATCGTCCTTACAGTAGCAGCTGGCAATATTCTATCCGACACATAGTTACATAAACAGGTAGGTATTAAAAGAACGAAAATTTGAAATGAAAAATTGGGGAATATTGAGTAGGGGCAGACATGGAGGAGTGGTTTAAGGTGTCAACAATAACGAAAATTCTAATTCAATTCTTTTTATTCACTATATCTATTGTTGTTGTACACAAAATTCATTCGTAAATGTCTCAATTCGGCCTCGATCGTCTTTGGGTCTCGAGCGGAGAATTCATTCACGATATCTTCCAGAGTAAAGTTCCTATATCTGTATTTGACAAAGTGAACGCAATAGAGTCCACAGGTGTCGCCATCCTCGGGTTGAACTCAAACTGTGTTGAACTTGTATTGCGGTCCGTTGGCGATCAGCACGTTTCTGAAGCGACGGTGATACGTTTCCGGTGCTCATCCGAACGAATAGAAAAATTTGGCGGGTCATTCTTTTGGGAAATGAAATGCCACCCAGTGTGTCCCTTCTCGATCGCAAGAATCCGTGTTGACGACGAAACTCTGGGATCGGTTCTCTACTCGGGCGGGGAGTTGGTCGGCGCAACACATGGTCGCCGGCAGATCTTTAAGGTAGCATTCTAGATTGTAGCCGTAGGTGCACTCTACCCCATCGTCTTCTCTCTTGCATTTCTTGGCGGGAGGTTCGTCGACGGGACATCCACGTATCTAGTGAACTTTCAAACCCCACGCGTGAGCGAATACGTGTTCGCAGGGTCGACAGGCTAAGAGGCCCGGGTGTTTCTCTTGTTCTTTTTCCACCCCCACATCCTCCTCCTCCTCTTCATCTTTCTCCTTCTCGATGCCTGTTCCCAATACGTCGGTGCGCAGACGTAAAGAATATCGGGAATCGTCGGTTTCAAGTCCACTAAAAGGTAGCCGTAGGGTCTCTCCGTGGCTTCGTCAAACTTCGGGAAGGATTTTCTTATTACAAAAGTTTGACGGAGCCACGGAGAGACCCTACGGCTACCTTTTAGTGGACTTGAAACCAACGGCTCCCGATTCTTTACGTCTGCGCACCGACGTATTGGGAACAGGCATCGAGAAGGAGAAAGATGAAAGGAGGAGGAAGAAGAACAAGAGGAACACCCGGACCTCTTAGCCTGTCGACCCTGCGGACTCGTATTCGCTCATGCATGGGGTTTGAAAGATCACCAGTTTACTGCTCAGGTGTGTCGAGTGAAAGAATAAGAACGAGGAGCTCACCTCCTTATATACTCATGTCGCTTAAGATATTTAGTAAAATGTCGCATAGGAATAAAACAATTTCGTTTATTAAATAAATTAATTTAATTTTATGTTGAAAATTAAATTATATTATTGAAAAACACTTCAAAAGACCAGATTTGACTTATGCACTGATTGCCACAGCATACAAACCAGTAAGCAAATTAAGCCAAGAAAGACAACTCGTCTGCAAAATATGTCAACAGTAAAATAATCCGAGTAATCCCATGAACTCAACGAGGTATCTAATTCATTATTTAACCATATCAACAAAGTATTCAATTTACTCCTCAAATCAACCATTAATATACTAAATATATTCAACTCCATCATTTCTCATTAGGTAAAGTAAAACAAACTAGTGTATTGGCTGGTAATTTGTCATGACATTTAATAAATTTCATAAAATGAAAAACATCAATATTCAACAATCAACTGGCCATCAAGTCAAACTTGTGACATTAACTATTGGGTGAACCAATAGGAAAGTAATAATAACCGCTGGGTAGCCCAAAGCGGTGAGTCTCTTGATAAATTCCGCCAAGGGAATGCTCAACACGTAATGGAAAGCATGAACATCGCCAATTTATCAAAACACAAATTAACAGCCAATTATTTAGTAATTAATTATTGTAAACATGGCAGGTAGGATTAGAAAAGAATGTTCAAGTGCGCCTTGTAATGTATTAATAAATATGCCATAACCTATGAAAGATAGGTGAACACCGTCTTTTGCAAAAATTCCACTGTATTTGTCTTCAAAATCAGGATATTTTATAACATACCCAAGTTGTTTTAACAAACACGATCTCGCTGCCCTATTAACTCGCTTTTGCGTTTTTTCCATCTTGTGTGTACTATTTGAAAATCTCCAAGTGCGTCTTAGAGATAATAATGGAACAACCAGGCAAATATCAATTATTAAACTGGAGAAGGCTACTTTCATATCGTACATCAGTAGTTTGCCAGAGGGCTCTTCTCCTACATCATTTGCACCACAGTGAATTAGAATTATATCTGGTATCCCAGAAAGATTAACCATACCTAAAATAATATTTATGAGATGTTTCCATTTCATTCCACCCATGCCTATTCATGTTATGCTGCAACCAAATGTCTCCATCCCTAAATTTGCACCTGTAGGTCTTTCAAATCAAATCAAATAAGTTTTATTTAACGTCGAAATATCTATAACACATAACATAAGCGCTAGTGAGCTTTTGAATCGACTAAAATTTGTTGAGTGTGTGCAGATGCCTGCTGTACCAAGGAACTGCTAACAATTCATATCTTTAGAAATGCCTGTACCAAGTCAGGGTCATTACGGTTTTCACAGTTTTCCGGTTGTTGACTGATTTTGTCTGTTTATATAATTATGAGTTTTGACTTTCCCTTTGTAAGATTGTTCGGAGTTCGGTAATTTTGTTATTACCCTTATCGCTCTAAGAGCTGTAATGATACAATAGTCTTTATGCCAAGTTCAGCGTAAAAGTATGTTAGTTAAATACGAATATAACGTTTAAATGAATTTGATGTCCACCGCCCTTTTGATTTGATAACATCGTCTGAAAAGCCCTTAGTATCTAGATGAGTTGCATAGTCAATTCTAAAAGAATGGGAATTATATATTGACGATTCATATCCTAAATATCGTAATCCGAAATGCAGAGATTGAGCGCACGTTACTGCGACGCCGTTTAAATAAACTTAGTTTTTGATTTAATGTGGTTGTTATTAGTTTTTATGATGCCATATCTACATAATCTTTATATCATAATAAACCGTAGGACATGTGGAATAATTTTCCGACAATATTTATGAAATATATTGATGTTTATTCTGTCGTATCCCACCACGGAATCCCCCTTCCGTCTTAAAAACGTCCCGTCAGATGTAACATTTCTGTTACAAATTGATCTGATTTTCGGGCTTTTCACGAAAACGCCGTTTTCCGTTGAGGTTTTTTGTTTTTATCCGCATGTATTTAAGTCCATTCAATGTGTCAGATACTGAACTGAAATGCTGATCACCAACTTTAATAAAGAGGGCTTCTGAACATGTCAGCTCCCGACCAACTGGCTCACAATTAGGATTAGAAAAGAGTGGCCATAAAGTATTTTGGATAGGTTATGGGGGAGACGATACTAAGGAGTATGCTTTCTTGGAGAGGTCCACCAAAAATGTTAATTATTCACTGTGGGGGGAAATGACATCCAAACCAAGAAAAATGGTGATTTAATATTTGAAACGAGACAAGGATTGTCCAAATTTATGTCTTTAATGCCATATTGTACAATTATTTGGTCTAGCATTTTGCCTAGAAAAGAATGGCGTTAAGCCAATAATAATGATGCAGCTAAGAGAACTAGAAAACGAGTGAATAGGGCTGTTCGTCGTTTACTTCATAAATTCACTTGTACTGCTGGTGACCCGGTGTTGTCTTATTAAATCAAAGATGGTTGTCTTTCAATAACTTTCCGTCATTTAACTTTTTGTCAACATTTCATTTAATTGTTGATCTAAAAATTTCAACTTTTTTACATTGGGCAGTTGATTTAGATGCACAATCAAACACTTAGGTCATTATCTTGACGATTTCTTTTTTGTGGGTGTGGCTGAATCAAGCGATTGCCTGAAAATAATGGATGTTTTTTCAAATGTCTGTAATAAGTTGGGCGTTCCTATTGCTGATGAAAAAACGATCGGTCCTTGTACAAAGATTGAAATTTTAGGATTGACAATGAATTGCTTGTTAAAATTCCAGATGACAAAATTCAAAAATGTATTTCTTTGTTATTTTCATAGTAAAAAACGGGTAATACAAATAGAACTTCAATCGTTAACGGGTATGCTAGCATTTTGTACAAGAGCTTTACCATCAGCCCGTGCATTCAGTCGACGACTATATGGATCCCTTAATAAGGTACACAAATCTTACTATTTAATAGGTAACTGGAGGCATGAAAAAAGATTTACAAATTTGAAAGGCATTTTTGAACAATTATAATGGCTGTTCTTATATTCAAGAATTAAATTCAATGTCAAATTCTGACCTCCAGTTATTCACGGATAGTGCAGGTGGAAAATTTTTGCATGGAACGTGGGCCGTTTTAAATTGGCCAAAACATTGGTCATCTGAAATTCTAAATGACATAACTTGTTTGGAAATAATTCCTGCTCCAATGGCAATTTTTTCTTTGGAAGGAAAGGTTCGAAGCAAACAAGATTTTATTTCACTGTGATAATTTGGCAGTTTTTACAATTCTCAATTCAAAAACATCAAAATCTGAAAGAGTTATGTCACTAGTAAGACCTATTGTACTTTGAATTCTACTTTCAATTTTCAGTTTAAAGCAACGCATATTTCGTCTGTATGTAATAAAATTGCTGATGCATTTTCTCGTGGACAGATTCAGAGAGTTGGTTCCAAATGCAGAAGACCTATCGAAAAAAATAGGACAGGAATTCTTGAATCTTGAGATAGAAGCTTCAAAATTAATTGGTGCTTCATTGGCTCCTAGTACCGGTACTACAATTATGTATGATTATGCGGTTTAAGTCTTTTGATAATTTTAGAATTAATCATAAATTGCTTGTAACATGGCCTAGGTGGCCATGTTACAAGCAATTTATGATTAATCAATTGTTTCAGTATATTGGTTACATGTCTGTGAATGAATTTGCACAGTCAACAGTAAGATCATACCCAGAGGCGGATTTAGAGGGGGACGTGCAGGGCGTGCGCCCCCCTAAAATTCGCAAAGCATATATGTTATACAACGTTATTTAAGCAGTTCAACAAACAACTTGTTCATGAATGGTTAACTCGTGACCTGTAGTAAAATATTCCTACAAATTGTAAATACACGTTGGGTATGTTGATTGGTTGCGAGGTACCAGACATCAACTATTTTCTCACGCTAATTAAACATTATTTCTTCAGTCAATTTTACAACTATAAGAAAAACAAATCTTTACAGATGAAAGCATTTATAGTAAACTTAAATCCTGATACTGATGTTCTTAGTATCATTCATAACCAGATACAAATTGATGAATTACACTCAGAAGACATCTTCATGATATTATCTGACCTATGATAACAAAAATACCACTTGTATTTTGGAATTCCCCGGACACATTTACAATTGAAAGTGTGTCCGGGGAATTCCAAAATACACGTGCTATTTAGAAATTATAAAATGGACGAAAATTCTAGGCCAAGAAAACAAGCAAGATTAGATACATTTCTTATTCCTCGACGAGACGAGAAAAGTCAAAGGTAAACTAAAAAGATAAATTCAATCAATACTTCGAATAATTAATTTTACAATTGATTTCATTTATAAAACATACAACGAAAACCTATAACGGGAGAATCAGATGATGAAACTGAGAGTGTGGTAAAACTTGAGAGTCCCAAGAAAATGGTCACTTCTCTTTAAATAATGGTGCAAATAGTTCTTGAATTCGAAATTCTGCAATTTCCTATGAAAAAAAAAGAGTTTGATTTGTATCCAAATACCCGAAAATGTTGCCTTTTACTTTTCAAGTAAAGATCAGTAAAAATACGCGTTGGTAGATTGTACATTAAAATACAAAAGTAACATATTAATAAAAAAAAATGTAGTGGCAATTTATTTGTAACAATCTCTGCATCTGCACAAGAAAGTGTGAAAAAAATCCTTTGCCCGGGTACGTTTATATTATTTATATCTACCAATAGCATGTATTTGAGGATGTCTGTGAGGAATGCGCTAAAACTAAACCAATAGTTCTTTGAAGGGTTAAAATATCGTGATCGATCAGTCATGAGTTGAACAATTCGCATCACGGTCACAGGTACTTGTGGACAGGACCCTATGTTGCTGCTTTTCTTTTTTTTTTTTTTTTGAACATCGACTTGTTTTCATATAAACAACATTTTGCAACTTTCTATGTATCACTGTATGACATATATACAATAAATACAATCAGACAGTAGTTTCTATCCATGCCGGGTTTCTGACATGATAGAACTTATATCATGTCAGAAACCCGGCATGGATAGAAACTACTGTTTGATTTAAAAAAAAAAATAATAAAAAAAATAAGGAGCAACATAGGGTCCTGTCCACAAGTACCTGTGATCACGGTTGTTCAAAAAAAGTTTTACTTTAAGTTCTTATAATCTGACAAAAACATACACGTAGTTGTTAACAATTATCCGACAAAATTAAGACTCGGTTAAGTTGGTTTTTTTTTGGTCTAATAAAAATGGTGGTTGGTTCAGAATTGTCGTTCAAATAAATGTCTGTAATTCCTCAAACCCCCAGAGCTTCCGTTCCCTGTAAGGGTTTTGTCCGGGGCCCGCTAAGGTCCCCAGACCCCTCGTATACTCACGCCCCCCTTAACCACAAATCCTGGATCCGCCCCTGATACCTGTCAGGAATTAGCTTTCATCTAAAAATCCAAGGATTGTCTGATCTTACTGATAACTTTATTATAAAAAGATGCATGGTGGTTATGACAATTTGAACAAAAGATGTGATACAAGACAACCCATCACTCTTGATATTCTGATTCAGTCATCAGATGCTTAAGTACATATCTGTTCTTCAAAATACGAAGTTGTTATGTTCAAAGCTGCATTTGCACTGGCATTTTCCGCATTTCTTAGAGTGAGAGAAATAACAGTAACTCAATACCACAATGATCAAAATATTTTTACATTGCCTTAGATGAGCATAAAGGAGTTTTGTATGTCCATGTTAGATTTTCTAAAACTGGTCAATCGGGGAAATCTATCACCTTAATTGTACAAGAAAAACCTCTGAAATCTATGTCCTTTATATACTTTGAAACGATATTTTAAGACAAGACCTGTAGATAAAAATGGTGCAGTTTTTTGTCATTTAAATGGGTATTCGGTGACTCGATATCAGTTTTATTCAGCATTGCGTTCTGCTTTAAGATTTTTTAATATAAATGTGAATGAATTTAATACACATTCTTTTAGAATAGGTGATGCTTGCTACCTCTGCAGTTGTAAATGTGAAATCTGAAGAAGAAATTAAAAAGCTAGGGCGCTGGTCTTCAAAATGTTTTGAACGTTACATACGTATTAATTGAATCCAACTGAACTTTACCAATTTCAGAACATAATAGAGATATCTGGATATTGGGAGTCTTCCTTAATAAAGAGGGCTTCTGAACATGTCAGCTCCCGACCAACTGGCTCACAATTAGGATTAGAAATGAGTGGTCATAAAGTATTTTTGCATAGGTGAGGAGGAGGCGATACTAAGGAGTATGCTTACTTGGAGAGGTCCACCAAAAATGTTAATTATTCACTGTGGGGGAAATGACATCGAAACCAAGCAAAATGGTGATTTAATTTTTGAAATGAGAAAAGGGTTGTCCAACATTATGTCTTTAATGCCATATTATACAATTATTTGGTCTAACATTTTGCCTAGAAAAGAATGGCGTTATGCCAATAATAATGATGCAGCTGAGAGAACTAGAAAACGAGTGAATAGGGCTGTTCGTCGTTTTCTTCATTAATTCCACCTTATATAAAAATGCTGGATTTTCATTGGATAAAAGCTATGCTATTTTTCCGCAAATATTATGATTTTCTCCAATTTTTCCTTCACCAGTGGTATTTTTTTCCCGCCATTTTAAGTGCCGTGGTATTTTTCAGAAATACAACGGCAGGTGGGAAAACACCATGTCTAAAAATAGATCGTGATTAAAAATAGTAGTATTTTACATTGCGATGCTCTCGGGATTTATCTTCAGGTAATGATAACCACCGATATTTTTTAATAATGGCCGAATCAGCAGACGGCAGGTCGGCAAGTAATTCTGCAACTGAAAATCGATTTGCCGATGAGCTCATGTCATCACTTGGTATCTGTCATTGAACATGTTGAACTATGGAAAACTTGTTCCAAAAATCATCTCCAAAATACCAGGTCTAGTCTACAATTTTGATAAAATTTGGCCACAATTATTATGTTTATATTTCATGAAATTACCCTTTAGCTTTGCGAAAAAGTACAATTGATAAATTTGTCCTCTTTATGAAATATTTACAAATGTACACGACTTAAAAACTGAATAATACAGTATGACCATATCCGAGATTAGTTCCAGATTTCAACTGAAAATCATAGGTAGGAGGAATATATTTTGGCTAAGTAAAAAAAATACATTGTAAGGGCTACAATGCATGTGAGCACGTGCATTTGCAAAATACAGCCTCGTTGTTCAAGAGATCATATTGTAAATTTCATGAGCTGCAACACTGTAAAAACCTGTGCTTGTCTGATTAAAGGGAAAATATTCGGTGGAATTATAGAAATATACCATGCTTGTAAGTGGTATTTGCAAAAAATACTGGTTGAGAGACTAGACAAATATCCCTCGCCTATCGGCTCGGGAAATTTGTCCAGTCTCTCAAGCAGTATTTTTTTTACAATTACCACTTACAAGCATGGTATATTTCTATAAAATTCAATGGCAAAGTGATACATCATCCTGATTTAGAGGATTCACCCAACTTTATTTAATAATGATGGTGTTCATTTATCATACATTGGAAATTATATTTTTATAAATTCATTGCAATCAGTGTTGGAATTATTTATAAGTAGGTCTTACATAAAAACTTATCCTGAAAGTTGGAAGCATTTCGGGTTTATTTGATGCCAATTGTTTGTTGTATAAAATGCAATTGCTGTTGAAATTAAAAATTTTGTTGATCAAGTTGTGGCGAATTTTGTCATGAATTCATCAATTTTGTTGGCGATGTTAACTGTTTTGCTAACATTTGGCGGAATTTGTCACTTATACTGCTGGTGGCCCGGTGGTGTCTTATTAAATCAATGATGGTTGTCTTTCAATAACTTTTTGTCAACATTTCATTTAATTGTTGATCAGTTTATTGTGTTGTTAATAAAGTCATAATAATATTCGCCAAAAAGTAAAACTATTGTTTGTTGTTTATAGAACCTAGAAGTAATGAAATGAACTTAAAGATCATCTAGAGGGTTTTATTAAACATAAAAACTTCTAGTTGATTATACATCTGCATTCCTATTTTGATATTCAGAGATATCTAGCTGCATATATAAAATCAGCCAGACTCCACACAAGCTTTTGTTATAAATACTGTTATAGTGACAGCCGGAAACTTTGAGCCGTGATGAAGGGGGGGGGGGTTGGCGCATTAAAATCTGATTCAACCCACCATTTCTTTAGAAATGCCTGTACCAAGTCAGGGTCATTACGGTTTTCACAGTTTTCCGGTTGTTGACTGATTTTGTCTGTTTATATAATTATGAGTTTTGACTTTCCCTTTGTAAGATTGCTTGGAGTTCGGTAATTTTGTTATTACCCTTATTTGACAGATGCACTCTTGTGAAGAAATTCCTCAGGTTGAATTTCGAAAACTAATTAAAACTTCTAAAATTGTTGTGAAAGTGGTTATTCAGGGGCGATGTGGACATATTCAATACTGATATTTCAATTATTGACATACTGTAACGGTATCAATTGCTTAATAACTTTTTCAGAATTCTCCAATCATTATTAAGTGTGATCGTTGTTTGACTGACAGTGTTCCACATCATTCACATTTTTAATTATTTATCCATGTTGGTAAAATTATTATTTTACATTTATATACATAGATATAAAATCAAATTTTTGGACGTTGGTTCCTTTTTATCTCCTCGTATCTTTGCAATTTTGAGAGCTACAACAAATCTATTGCAATTCTACAAAAAGGAATTTTTCAATGCATGAAATGAGCAAAAAAAATTACGTGAATTGATTGTTTAAAGTCCATGTAAAGGGTTTCAGGTAGAATACCAGTGGATTTCATCTCAGTTATGGTGTTTGAGCAAAACTTGATTGCAGTATAACTGGTGCAGGAGCCATTGTTAACTTACTCTGGTTGTACTTTATTTTTATGATAGTGTGTGGTCTTTCAATTTCATACATGTCAACTTATTAAAGTACAAAGTACATGTGGTTGATGACCATCGGCTATTGAAAACAAACTAGAGGCTGACTTCTAAAGTTTATAGAAAATGGGAGGTCAGAAACAATTTTGCAAGTTGGCCAACCAAAGATTATTTCAATTCCATTTTCTGAGAAGATTTTGATGTGATTTTTTTTCATAATATGCCTAATAGGTATAAATTTGCTGAAATAAAACCTTGAAGATATGTTGAACTACTCAATGTCATGTCGGTGCAATTAAGATTTGACCTCATTTTAAAGCAGCAATAGACAATTAAGAAATTTCAATTTTTAGTAATGGCTACCATCTTGAATGGTGTGTGGGGCTAATTTTAATTAAAAAAAAAGAAAGAAAAGAAACTAGAGGCTGAGTGGGCTGAACCTGTGTCGCCCACCTTTCATTCTGCTTTGAGGAAACTTAATACAGAACCTTCCATAGGTGCTTCCCACCAAATCTCGGTTCATTTTGGCAAAGCAGTTTCAGAGAAAAATTTTAGAAATCGATCAATCTAAAACAAGAATTGCCTGTGGCAGCCATGTTTGTTAATGGATCAAAGCGAAATGAGCAATCTCTATAGAGGATCTTCCATAGATGCTTCTTACCAAGTTTCATATCATTTGGCCAAGCGGTTTCAGAGGAAAAGCTATTTTAGAAATCAACCAATAAGAAACAAGAATTGCCTATGACGGCCATGTTTGTTAACGGATCAAAATGGAATGAGAAATTCCCATAGATGCTTCATACCACGTTTCGGTCCATTTGGCCAAGCTGTTTCAGAGTAGAAGATTTTTAGAAATCGACCAATCAGAAACAAGAATTGCCTGTGGCGGCCATGTTTGTTAATGGATCGGGAAAAAATTAGCAATCTTTATAGAGAACCTTCCATAGATGTTTCCTACCAAGTTTCGGTTCATTTGGGAAAGCGGTTTCACAGAAGATTTTTAGAAATCGACCAATTAGAAAAAGAATTGCCTGTGGCAGCCATATTTGTAAATGGATCGGGACGAAATGAGCAATCTCTATATAGGATCTCCCATAGATGCATCCTACCAAGTTTCGGTTCATTTGGGAAAGCGGTTTCAGAGGAGAAGATTTTTTAGAAATCAACCAATCAGAAACAAGAATTGTCTGGCCGCCATGTTTGTTAAAGGGAAACTTCGCGATTTTTTACATGTTAGCTAAATATGTTCATGGTGATATAAAATACATATTCACAAAGTTTTATCGACATATTTCCACAAATAACGAAGCAAATCGCAAATTTGTAATTTTAATTTCTAATTTTTCAACCAGGCTGTGACGTTTTAAACTAATAATGCATTGTGGGATTGAAATTTAAAGTCTGGGTCGCTGATGTTAAATTCGCTTCATTTAAAGCGCTCAGAGGACTGTAATTTAAATCATTAAAGACGAACCTTCCCCCGAAGTTTCCCTTTAACAGATCAGGACGAAATGAGCAATCGCAACAGAGGACTTTCCATAGATACTTCCTACCAAGTTTCGGTTCATTTGGCCAAACGGTTTCAGAGGAGAAGAATCTAAAAAATCAGCCAATCAGAAACAAGAATCGCCTGTGGTGGCCATGTTTGTAAACGGATCAGGACGGAATGAGTAATCTTTATAGAGGACCTTCCATAGATGCTTCCTACCAAGTTTCAGATCATTTGGCCAAGCGGTTTCAGAGTAGATTTTTAGAAATCGACCAATCGGAAACAAGAATTGCCTGTGGTGGCCATGTTTGTTAATGGATCGGGACGAAATGAGCATTCTTTATAGAGGACCGTCCATAGATGCTTCCTACCAATTTTCGGTTCACTTGGTCAAGCGGTTTCAGAGGAGATTTTTTAAAATCGGCCAATCAGAAAGAAGAATAGTTTGTGGTGGCCATGTTTATTAATGGATTGGGACGAAATGAGCAATCTTTATAGAGGACCTTCCATAGATGCTTCCTACCAAGTTTCTGTTCATTTGGCCGAGGGGTTTCAGAGGAGAAGATTAAAATGTGAAAAGATGACAGACGCCAAGTGATGGCAAAAGCTCACATTGGCTCTGGCAAGGCGAGCTAAAAAAAATAGAGATACATGTGTATATCTATTACAAATGCATTTTTTTTTCTATTTTAATGCATATATCTGTAATTCAATTCAGACATATGTATAGAGATAACTGCATTTTGAATACAGATATCTATATTTAAACAAGAGTTATCTTTCTTTTAACAGAGGAGAAGATTTTTTTAAAAATCAACCAATCAGAAACAAGAATTGCCTGTGTCGGCCATGTTTGTTAACCAATCGGGACAAAATGAGCAATCTTTATAGAGGACCTTCCATAGATGCTTCCTACCAAGTTTCGGTTCATTTGGCCAAGCGGTTTCAGAGGAGAATATTTTTTAAAAAATCGGCCAATCAGAAACAAGAATTGCCTGTGGCGGCCATGTTTGTGAATGGATCGGGACGAAATAAGCAATCTTTATAGAGAACCTTCCATAGATGCTTCATACCAAGTTTCAGTTCATTTGGCTAAGGGGTTTCAGAGAAGATTAAAATGTGAAAAGTTAACGGATGACAGATGACGGACACCAAGTGATAGTAAAAGCTCACATTGCCTTTGGCAAGGTGAGCTAAAAAAAATAGAGATACATGTGTATATCTATTACAAATGCAGTTTTTCTATTTTAATGCATATATCTGTAATTCAATTCAGACATCTGTGTAGAGATAACTGCATTTTGAATACAGATATCTATATTTAAACAAGAGTTATCTTTCTTTAAACAGAGGAGAAGATTTCTTAGGAATCAACCAATCAAAAATAAGAATTGCTTATGTCGGCCATGTTTGTTAACCAATCGGGACAAAATGAGCAATCTTTAGAGGACCCTTCCATAGATGCTTCCTACCAAGTTTCGGTTCATTTGGCCAAGTGGTTTCAGAGGAGAAGATTCTTAAAAATCGGCCAATCAGAAAGAAGAATTGCCTGTGGCGGCTATGTTTGTAAATGGATTGGGACGAAATGAGCAATCTTTATAGAGGACTTTCCATAGATGCTTCCTACCAAGTTTCAGTTCATTTGGCTGAGGGGAGATTCAAATGTGAAAAGTTAATGGACGACAGACAATGGACACTATTTTTAGTAATGGAGGTTGGAGCTCATAGATCTACATATCATGACTAACAATCCTACCAATATGAACACATTCTATTATATGGTTTCAGAGAAGTTGTGTTCACAATATCTTACTATGTTACACAATGTATAAAATAGTCAAAGTCACATAACTCCTACATATTTTGTTGAATCAAAATGATGGCACAGCAGGCTCAACTATTAACAAATTCTGTCGTATGGTTTCAGAGTACGTGTAATTGTGTTCACAAAATGTCATGGACAGAGACAATTACTATGTCCATCCGTCACAGAGTACAATTATTTTTTGCCTTTCAAGTACCGGTACATAAATTTAGTTCATAGTTTAGTTATGTTCATCTGCAGATCCAGTATAGCAGTATGATTTGCACAACGACTTCTGAAATGTGCACAAATAACATTTCCTTTTCAGATAATTTTGAACATGCTGGTCCTGATAAGTAACACTGTGAACAAACACTTGCAAAAAGTTGTGAAACAATCAAAGTTTGCAAAAACCAATATTGACATTAGGCAAAACAGAAATGTGTTCATAGAAATGCAGAGAATTCCAAATGAAAATTAGGGAATTATTATATACCAATCAATAATGGGTGATTACGGACAAAATAAAAATACATAGCCTGTCATGGCATACAAATTTAGCTTGGCAATGGTTAAAAGGGTTTGTGTAACCTGGAGAAAGCGCATCCGACTTGACAGGCATGGTCTTTCCGAGTGAAAGTGAATCTGTGCACGTGTAATTGTTTGTTTTTATCTGTATTGCTGATCCAATTATCAAGAGGGGAAGCGATGGTATCCCATTAACAAGAAACCTCAGATACTATGTCTTAATGACAAGAAACCTCAGATACTATGTCTTAATGACAAGAAACCTCAGATACTATCAGTCTTAATGACTGACAGTATCTGAGGTTTCTTGTAAATCTTAATGACTGATAGTATCTGAGGTTTCTTGTAAATCTTAATGACTGATAGTATCTGAGGTTTCTTGTAAATAGTGGATGTGTTACAATCACAAATATACATACAAGAAATATTAAATGAAAACAATTTATTCAATGACCAGCGAGATACAGATATACTTATAGTAAAGACCATTCTCCTTTATTTATATTCTAATTTAACCATTCAAATGCTTGAAGATGTCACTGTAATTCCCCTCTGATAGGACAATTCATTCTGCAATGAAAACAGTGGCTTTCTCTCTTGAGGAGGACAATTCAGTAGTATTTCTATATCTCAGTGCATCTGAAACCTTAAAGATATTCAATATTTTGAAAGTGGTATCATATTAAAATAGTATCTACCAAAATAGTGACATCTAATATGTTTTACAATTAGAAACAAATAAACATTTTCAATTACTGGTAGAGTAAATCTGTATATAAAGGGCACTCAAGGGAACCTGAAAATGTGCCCTTTATATACATGTTGAAATTATATGTACTATTCATTAATGGTAAAATGAGACTGCCCTTTATTGACCGATTTGTAATATAGAGGTGAACCATTATAAATACACGAATACATATATTTAGACATATCCTACATTTTGGTTGAATGAAATTGCATCAAAATCAATATACAATTATGACCTTCATATATATGAGGTGAACATAATAAAAACATTGCTTTTTTCCATGATGGCTTTAATTAGCCAATAAGATGCCAGGACAGCCATCTTGGATTTCAAATTGCTTCAGAAAGATACAACACTTCTTCAGGACAGGACCATAGAGGAACAATTGTGGTAAGATTGTTGGCTGGACATGCAGTGGTTCTGTAGAAGTTGAAAGTGTGAAAAAGGTTTATGACATACGGACGGACGAACACCTATCACTTTTCCATCAGAAAAAAAACTCAGAGGCTCTCAAGAGCCTGTATCGTTCACCTGGTTATAAAAAAAAACCAATTGGTCCTATGTAAAAACTATGTAAAGGACCTTCCAATGATTGATGCACAGTTTAGGTTCAATCAGTGCAATAGCTTCAGAGAAGAATATATTTCTGTATTTTCCCCATATGGTCCTGTGTTAATACTATGACCTGTGGTGTCAGCCATCTTGGATTTCCGATCGGCATAACAAACAGAAACTTTGTAGAGGACCTTCCAATGATCATTCCTGGGTAGTTTGGTTTCAACTGTCCAAGTGGTTTCAGAGAAGAAGCGTTTTGAAACATTTTTCCCATAGGGTCCAATGTTAAACTAAGTCCTGCCGTAGCCGCCATTTTGAATTTCATATCGGAATAAAAAACGTAAAGTTTGTAGAGGACCTTCCAATGAACATTCATGTACAGTTTGGCTTTAATCATATTTGTAGTTTCTGAGTAGAAGGCATTTGAACATTTTCCCATAGGGTCCAATGTTAATCTATGTCCTGCGGTGGTGGCCATCTTGGATTTCCGATCGGCATAAAAAACACACACCGTGTAGAGGACCTTCCAATGATCATTCCTGGGCAGTTTGGTTTCAATTATCCAAGTGGTTTCAGAGAAGAAGCGTTTTGAAACATTTTCCCAATAGGGTCCAATGTTAAACTAAGTCCTGCCGTAGCCGCCATTTTGAATTTCATATCGGAATAAAAAACCTAAAGTTTGTAGAGGACCATTCATGTACAGTTTTGCTTTAATCATATTTGTAGTTTCTGAGAAGAAGGCATTTGAACATTTTCCCATAGGGTCCAATGTTAATCTATGTCCTGCGGTGGCGGCCATCTTGAATTTTCGATCGGCATAAAAAAACAGAAACTTTGTAGAGGACCTTCCAATGATCATTCCTGGGCAGTTTGGTTTCAATTGTCCAAGTGGTTTCAGAGAAGAAGCGTTTTGAAACATTTTTCCCATAGGGTCCAATGTTAAACTAAGTCCTGCCGTAGCCGCCATTTTCAATTTCATATCGGAACAAAAAACGTAAAGTTTGTAGAGGACCATCCAATGAACATTCATGTACAGTTTGGCTTTAATCATATTTGTAGTTTCTGAGAAGAAGGCATTTGAACATTTTCCCATAGGGTCCAATGTTAATCTATGTATTGCGGTGGCAACCATCTTGGATTTCCAATCGGCATAAAAAACATAAAATTTGTAGAGGACCTTCCAATGATCATTCCTGTGCAGTTTGGTTTCAACTGTCCTAGTGGTTTCAGAAAAGAAGCGTTTTGAAACATTTTCCCCATAGGGTCCAATGTTAAACTAGGTCCTGCCGTAGCCACCATTTTGAATTTCATATCGGAACAAAAAACGTAAAGTTTGTAGAGGACCATCCAATGAACATTCATGTACAGTTTGGCTTTAATCATATTTGTAGTTTCTGAGAAGAAGGCATTTGAACATTTTCCCATAGGGTCAAATGTTAATCTATGTATTGCGGTGGCGGCCATCTTGGATTTCCGATCGGCATAAAAAACAGAAAATTTGTAGAGGACCTTCCAATGATCATTCCTGGGCAGTTTGGTTTCAACTGTCCAAGTGGTTTCAGAGAAGAAGCATTTTGAAACATTTTTCCCATAGGGTCCAATGTTAAACTAAGTCCTGCCGTAGCCGCCATTTTGAATTTCATACCGGAACAAAAAACCTAAAGTTTGTAGAGGACCATCTAATGAACATTCATGTACAGTTTGGCTTTAATCATATTTGTAGTTTCTGAGAAGAAGGCATTTGAATATTTTCCCATAGGGTCCAATGTTAATCTATGTCCTGCGGTGACGGCCATCTTGGATTTCCGATCGGCATAAAAAACAGAAAATTTGTAGAGGACCTTCCAATGATCATTCCTGGGCAGTTTGGTTTCAACTGTCCAAGTGGTTTCAGAGAAGAAGCATTTTGAAACATTTTTCCCATAGGGTCCAATGTTAAACTAAGTCCTGCCGTAGCCGCCATTTTGAATTTCATATCGGAATAAAAAACCTTAAGATTGTAGAGGACCATCCAATGAACATTCATGTATATTTGGCTTTAATCATATTTGTAGTTTCTGAGAAGAAGGCATTTGAATATTTTCCCATAGGGTCCAATGTTAATCTATGTCCTGTGGTGGCAGCCATCTTGGATTTCCGATCGGCATAAAAAACAGCAAATTTGTAGAGGACCTTCCAATGATCATTCCTGGGCAGTTTGGTTTCAACTGTCCAAGTGGTTTCAGAGAAGAAGCATTTTGAAACATTTTTCCCATAGGGTCCAATGTTAAACTAAGTCCTGCCGTAGCCGCCATTTTGAATTTCATATCGGAACAAAAAACCTTAAGATTGTAGAGGACCATCCAATGAACATTCATGTACAGTTTGGCTTTAATCATATATGTAGTTTCTGAGAAGAAGGCATTTGAATATTTTCCCATAGGGTCCAATGTTAATCTATGTCCTGCGGTGGTGGCCATCTTGGATTTCCGATCGGCATAAAAAACAGAAAATTTGTAGAGGACCTTCCAATGATCATTCCTGGGCAGTTTGGTTTCAACTGTCCAAGTGGTTTCAGAGAAGAAGCATTTTGAAACATTTTTCCCATAGGGTCCAATGTTAAACTAAGTCCTGCCGTAGCCGCCATTTTGAATTTCATACCGGAACAAAAAACCTAAAGTTTGTAGAGGGCCATCTAATGAACATTCATGTACAGTTTGGCTTTAATCATATTTGTAGTTTCTGAGAAGAAGGCATTTGAATATTTTCCCATAGGGTCCAATGTTAATCTATGTCCTGCGGTGGCGGCCATCTTGGATTTCCGATCGGCATAAGAAACAGAGACTTTGTAGAGGACCTTCCAATGATCATTCCTGGGCAGTTTGGTTTCAACTGTCCTAGTGGTTTCAGAGAAGAAGCATTTTGAAACATTTTTCCCATAGGGTCCAATGTTAAACTAAGTCCTGCCGTAGGCGCCATTTTGAATTTCATATCCATCTTGGATTTCCGATCGGCATAAAAAACAGTAACTTGGTAAAGGACATTCCAATGATCATTCCTGTACAGTTTGGGTTCAGTCACTTCATTAGTTTCAGAGAAGAAGATCTTTGAAATTTCGGCCAATCAGAGCATATTATTGGCCTTGGCAGCCATATTGAATGTCCGACTGGAACGAAAAACAGTAACTTTGTAGAGGACCATCCAAGGAACATTCCTGCTAAGTTTGGTTCCAATCGGCCCAGTGGTTTCGTAGAAGAAGCTTGAAATGTGAAAAGTTTACAGACGACGGACGCCAAGTGATGGCAATAGTTCACCTGGACCTTTGGTCCAGGTGAACTAAAAAACCAAACCAAAACAAGTGAGCTAAAAATCAAACCATTATTCCAAAATGAACACTTACACTATTTATCTGTGCAAGGGCAGAGCTTTGGGTAAATGCAATATCATAAAAATTGAACCTGACCTGAAGATTATTATAATTCATGTTGTCGCTGCACTAAATGAAATTCAACTTGGTATCTAGACAAAGAAAACAACTGTATATTCTACACAATGTATTAAAGAAGTTCGAAAAGCACAATATATCTAATTTATCCATAACAATTCAAATTGTGATTACACACATATTTTTGCTTGTTTTTTCAATTACAATATATGAAACTAATAATAATTTAACAACTGCCTCAGTGGGCTGAGCCTGTGTTGCTCACCTTTCATTCTGCTTTGAGGAAAATTAATACAGAACCTTCCATAGGTGCTTCCCACCAAATTTCGGTTCATTTGGCAAAGCAGTTTCAGAGAAGAAGATTTTTTTAGAAATTGACCAATCTGAAACAATAATTGCCTGTGGCGGCCATGTTTGTTAATGGATCACACACAACGGAGAAGATTCAAATGTGAAAAGTTAACGGACGCCAAATGTGATGGCAAAAGCTCACATTGCTTTTGGCAAGGTGAGTTAAAAATAAGCTTTGACTAACTAATTCAGATCATTATACATATATACAATCAGTAAATAAAAAAATCCATCAATAAAGCTACTATGTGTTTACATACATGTAAGCACTAAATAAGGGTGGATTACTATTATTTTGAACATTCATGATTTAAAATTAAGGAGAACTTGTTTTTGTCTTGGGCCAACAATGGTAATGAAGATATAACTCTTATTTTAATCCTTCTCTTCTTTCTATAAAGCATCATGAAGTTTGGAGAAAAAAAACTTTATCGTTTCCATGGTAACAGTGGCCATTAAAAAAAAAATACAACTCTGGAACACTAGTTTACATCACATCATAGGGTATGTTTTCATGAAATTTTGAAATTTTAACACTGACAAATTGAGACAAAGTTATATGGTATCTTTCTTTAAAATTTGGAGCAAAAAATATATTTATGCTAAAAAAAAAAAAATGGAGAATTGCATGGGAAAAAATATTTGAATCAGTATATTCTTTTTAAATTTGTATCAGAAGCTTAATTCATATATTGTCTATAAAAGAATCTCTGAATGTTCTCGACTAGAAAATTACATACTGTTGCATATGAAACAAATTTGTTAATTTATTAACAATATGCCCAAATTCATTTTACATCATATGTTATATACAGTACCAAATATCTCAGTGATTTCTTTCTAGAATGAAAATGCAATAAGATGTATTTGTCTCTATTTTTACTGGTCTTTCTTGATAAACATACCTTAAAATGAGAATATTTAGCATGAGCTAAAATATTGCCTTCCATACTTTCTATTTAAAAGCTCAGTATTCCCTAGAGAGGTTCCAGGTAAAACAATAATTTGGATGCAAACCGATGGAAAAGAAAAAGGGGGTGGAACAAATTATTGTGTTCTAAATTAATAATGAAGTGAAGTGATACTAAAAGTACACATGACCTTTGGACAAGTAAGTTAAAAATAGCTAGCTATTTGCTAAGAAATCATTAAAATGATATTGAAATATCCTCTAAAAAAATTGCAACATACAAAGTTGAAAATAACAAGATGAGAATACAAAGCTCAAATTAGAAATTTACAAATACAGAAATGGGTCACATCACACTCCGTTTACAAATACAGACATGGGTCACATCACACTCCGTTTACAAATACAGACATAAATCACACCATCCGCCACATACAAATACAGACTTAAGTCACATCACCCTCCACTTACAAATAGAGACATAAATCACATCGCACTCACAATATACAACTTCAGACTTAAGTCACATCACACTCCGCTTACAAATAGACATTAGTCACATCGCATTCTGTTTACAAATACAGACTTAAATCACATCACCCTTCGTTTACAAAAACACACATAAGTCACATCACCCTCAACTTACAAATAGAGACATAAATCACATCACACTCACAATATACAACTTCAGACTTAAGTCACATCACACGCCGCTTACAAATAGACATTAGTCACATCACATTCCGTTTACAAATACAGACATCAATCACATCACACTCTGTTTATAAATACAGACTTAAGTCACATCATTTCTGCAAATAGTAACTGGCTTCTATTTATTAACATGCATCTTTCCTAAAAAAAAAAAGAACAAAGTGTAACATAACTTGTAGAACTGAATAAACAACACAAAATGTCTGCTTAAATATTAAACATAAACTTACAAAAATCTACAATATCTTCTGAACTTTGTCTATCTGGATGATATATCAAATACTGACTTATACTGGGAGAAACATCTCATCAATGTATAAGATCAATTGTCTTCTAGTTTGTGATTATGGTAGAAGGAAAGATATCAAAATTTCACCAAGAAATTATAAGATTTTATATTGAGGGAGTTCAATGATATTTGAACAGTTTTTCAACTAGTTTGAATTAGTTACTTTTGAACGAGATAATGATGCTTTTTTTGTATTAGAGAATTACAATAATGGTTAATCATTTACTAAACCTTTATCTTATACAATTTATTAAAAATACAGGTGGAAATAATCTATCTCATAAAAACATTTCACTTTCTTTCAGAAATCAAATTTTCTGGAGACTAAAAACTAAAAAAAATAAAATGTGCATATATTTGAAAGCTAGAGCGACTCTCGTGAAATCCACAGCCATACTAAGACCTGACTTGTCCTAAGAACCTGATTCATTAGCTTCAATAATTAAAAAAAAAAAATTTTTAACTGTAATTTCTGATCGACACACAAAAAGCAAGTGCAACGCAAAGCGTGGTGTATCCCCTCGCCGTTAAACCCCTAAAAAATTCAAAGTTCAACTGTAACCTTGACCTTTGATCTAGAAAATCAATAGGGTGCCAGATCAGTGTTAGTATTACTTGAGTACCAAGTTTGGTTGAAATCCATTGAACCATGTTGACTCTTCACAAGAAATGTTACGGAAGTACGGACAGATGCATGGATGGACAGTAGCGTTACTATATCCCCTTCACAACTTTGTTGGTGAGGGGATAACTATGTATAAAGCTTGGTCAAAATCCATTGAAGGATGTTGATTCTCAAGTATTCACAAGGATGATATGGGGAAAAAATTGACCCTGTGACCTTGAAAATTGATAGGGTTATTCTTAAACGGAATAAACTGGCTGAAAAAATCTCAGAGAAAAACCCATAATGTATGTTAAACTACTAATTGCCATGTAGCTGCAGTTAAAATTACAGTTCATTTTGATGTGTAATAAAGCGGAAATTGACAACTAAAGAAATTTCTATTTTTAGTAACTGCAGCCATTTTGAATGGAGGGCAGGGCTGTCGGACACAATATAGAAAGGGGACCACCCAAGGACCATCCCAACCAAATTTGCTTTAATTTAGATTAGCAGTTTCAGAGGAGAAGATTTAAATGTGACTTTTATCAAAATATGTCCAATTTGTATAATCGGAAAAAATCGGCTGAATGAAAAATTTCACAGAAAAAAACAGAATAACTGTTAATCTACTCATTGTCATGTAGCTGCAGTTAAAATTTGAGCTCATTTCAAATCATAATAAAGCAGCAATGGACAATTGAAGAAATTTCTATTTTTAGTAACAACAGCCATCTTGAATGGAGGGTGGAGCTGTCGGACACAATTTTGAAATGGGACTACCCAAGGACTATCCCAGCCAAATTTGTTTTAATTTAATTCAGCGGTTTCAGAGGAGAAGATTTAAATGTGATCTTTTATCAAAATATGCCTAATTTGCATAATCGGTAAAAATCGGCTGAAAGAAAAATTTCACACAAATATCAAACAACTGTATTTATGCCATGTTTGTTAGCAAATGTGGCCAAATTGAGCAATATTTATAGAGGACCTTCCATAGATACTTCCTACCAAGTTTCGGTTCATTTGGCCAAGCAGTTGCAGAGAAGAAGATTTTAAAAAATCGGCCAATCAGAAACAAGAATTGCCTGTGGCGGCCATGTTTGTTAACGGATCGGGATGAAACGTGCAATCTTTATAGAGAACCTTCCATAGATGCTTCCTACCAAGTTTGGTTCATTTGGCCAAGCGGTTTCAGAGGAAAAGATTTTTTAGAAATCAACCAATCAGAAACAAGAATGGCCTGTGGCAGCCATATTTGTTAACGGATCGGGAAGAAATCTGCAATCTTTATTGAGGATCTCCCATAGATGCTTCCTACCAAGTTTCAGTTCATTTGGAAGATGGCAAAATCTCACGTTTCCTTTGGCAAGGAAAGCTAAAAATGCACAGAACCACCAAGAAACAGTTGTCATCCATGATTTCTGAATGAGGGCCATTTAAGTAAAATTACAAGCAACAATTCCCTCATATATGTGGTTTTTGAATTGATTTTTGAAATTTCAGGCAATCAGCAGGGCTCTACAATGCGACCACAACACTCGCATTTGCGAGTTACTTTTGTAAAAAGCGAGTAAAAATTTGGTGTTGATAGCCAGACGGCGAGTTTAAATTTTCAGATCATTTTCGTTCCCTCACCGATAATAGTTTTTAATTTAAATTCCGACTTTTATTATCCGGTCTTTTAAACCGCACAATTGAAGCAGACAAAATTTTAAATCACATACTTTTAACACTTGCAATTTGACCACCATGAGCAAAAAACAAAACCTGCATACAAAATTTTTCGATAAAAATAAACCGGTTAAATCAACTGATCATGAAGCTGGAATGACTGATGCAACATCGGCGGAAGTATAAGCCAAAATAGTGATGAAGATTCAGGTCCTAAAACTGAAGGGAAAAGCATAAATTCCACGATGTCTGGAAGTTTTTGTGGCTCACTTATGATTCCAGTAACGTTATGTATTGTGATGTTTGCAGAAAGGCAGGCCCAAATATTGCTGGCAAAATTAAATTTGTTACCGGAAAGAAAAAGTTTAAACGTGAAAGTCTTGTTTATCATAATAAAAGTATGAAACATAAAAAATGTTTAAAAATGGCATCAGTAAAACTAAAAGCCCATTCCTCAACTGAGCATCTTCATTCGGGGCATTATTAATTATGTACAAATAAATACATATTGGAGTTGTATAGTACGAATTGGTATCTTTATTAATGTGGCAAGTAACATATTTTTGTTGGCAAGTAAAAAATGTTTCCTTACTAGCCATGGGCTAGTGGGAGCTGGTTTGAATTGTAGAGCCCTGATCAGAGCAGCCATGTTGGATTTCTAAGTGAAACATAAATCATAAACTAATGATGATGTAAACCAAGTATCATTTCTAACAAGTTTGGTCCCAATATTAATTGGACCAGTGGTTTGTGATAAATAAATTGAAATGTGAGAAGTTAACAGATACAAAGTGAGCTATAAAAAAATAATTAGATACCTTCTATTTCTTGCCCATGGTGGTTAGCTGGGCCTGTAGTTCTGTAATTTGTAGGGGTTAGGGTTATGGTGTTTAATGTCACTTTCAACAATATTTCAGATACATCGTGGTGGTCAGTTTCATTGGTAGAGGAAACGGAAGTACCTGGAGAAAACCACCTACCTGTCGTAAGTCACTGACAAACTTTATCACATAATTTTGCATGAGTGGGATTCAAACTCACAACTTTAGTGGTGATATGCACTGATTGCACAGGTAGTTGCAAGTCCAACTACCATAAAGATCACAACCAACCACAAACTCATCTAGTGAGAATCAACTGTTCCTGAAGAAGAAAAAAAATCCCCATAGGATTCTCCAGTAACCCCCTCCCCCCCCCTATTATTTAGTTTCCTCAAAATATACTCAAAGGAGCCCTAGTGTAAAATTTCATCATACAAAACCCTAAGATCATTGGACCTATGGTTTCTGGGAACCGCTGCGGACAATTTCGATATCACAACAAATTCTGTATATTATGGTGTTTATCGATACTAATTTTCTTCATTTTTGTTCATCATTTATGTAGTGGTGACAAATAAACCATTTTTAGACTTTTAATAGAATTCCTACATTTTTTTATGATTGATTTATGTAGGTCTTTGTGCTCATTAAATATTTCACTGTAGTTCTTTGTGCATGAAGAAGGTCCTTTGTAGTGTTTTTAGATATCCATAACACTATATGCCATATTATGTCCCCTCATTATGGTGTAATTTTATCTGTTAATTGCATGACTTAAAACTAACATTAAATTGTAATAGATTTGAATAAACACAGAATTGCCATTTTCATCTTCATGTATGATATATGGCAAATGTACTCTTGTCAACTTGTCCAAAAAAAAACAGGACAACTTCCACTTCTTTTTGACCTAACAGAATAGTGAAATTAACCTCCACAATAGGACCTCTTTGCTGAATTGCACAGTAGTATGAACCCTTAAACAGATAGTTGGGAATATATTAAGTAAACCATCTTACCTGTACCACTTTCTGAAGAACGTTTAGCATGGCCATTCAACATTAAAATATCAGAAACACTAATGTTCTGTTTGGGGTCATTTTCATCAATAAGATCCACAACATACACATCTTCTTCTTTTTTCACAACATGGGCTCTAAGTGGCCTGTCCTTGAACAAATTCACTGTCTCTGTTGCAGCTGTACCCCAACTAGGTCCAGTATGTGATAAATCTGAATAAAATAAATCTGCTTTATGGTTATGGTGCTTAGCGCCACTTTCAACAATATTTCAGCTATATCGTGGCAGGAAATGGAAAATTACTAAAAAAATGTTATCAATTTTTATATCTTAAATTAAAAAAAATTGTACAAGCATGATAGATGAACAAGCAGAGTTGCCTTATATTATTCAAATTCTAGATCAAATGTTCTGGTTATCAAACCTGACAGATTTTTTTATATACATTTGTGTATGTAAATGGATCATTCCATAGAGTTGGTGAAAATGATTTTTTCTTTATTTGCATATATGCACTATGCACATTATGTTTATTTTTGTGTGCACCATGTATTTGTTAAATAAAGAAATAAAAAAAAATGCATTATGTTATCTATTATCACCTACAGATGAATAAAAAGTTTGAAATTACTATAGAATAATGGTTATTAATTGGGACAAACATGGGGTGGGTCACTTTGACAAATTATTCCATGGAAGTTATGCAGCTAGTTGTTTAAAGGAAGGGTGGAGTATGTTAAAGATATTTTCTTGATGAATTTAAGTCCATAAAACCCCCAAAATTATATTCTGAATAAAAGTTTTGAAGAAAATTAAAAGGTAGTTTCGCTTGTTACTTTGGTGTCCAATGATATTACTAGAAATGAGAGCCTTGGATAACAATGTTACACTCATTTACATTCTAATTTCTCATATAATGTGAGTGTAAATATTCGAAGAATTTGTTTCTCAAAGCTTGGTTTATCCAGTGTACACGTTTCAGAAATAATAACAAGTTAAAATATGCTCATAAAATTGTGTCCAAACTGTAACAATCGTTCTCAATTCCATATCTTGTTTTTCTTTCAATTTGGACCAATCATATTCACCGCCCTTGCAAACGCCAATCCCATTACTGAGTTACGTCACCACATACTTTATGGTCAGTTATGCGCAGAAGAGGGAGGCCTGCGTTGTTGTCCGTGTCCAAGAAAGAAACGATCGATACATGTAACGAGCAATGCATGTTTTTTAAATATATAACGTAAACAAAGTCAAATTTATGTATTTTGTTAATACTGTGCAATTGCTTCTGCACCCATTGCAAATATATGAAGAAATCAGTAATTAATTATCCTATCTAGTGAGGTCAATTTTCTTTCTGCATTTCTCGGGACAGGGAATAATCGATCGTTACGAAGAGACACCAGGAAGTAGTCTCATCAGAAAAGTTGTAACGATCGTGTATTGTCCACTTGTTATTTATAATAGAAATAGTTGCAACCCGGTTTGATCTCATGGCACTGAAATAAACGTTGCTATTATTTGTCAGCTTACATAACTGTGGATATTTTCATTGCTACAAAAGAGAATCGAGGGTACGGGTTTGCTCGTTACTGCAAGACACCATCATTTTTTCAAGATCGTTACACATGTATCATGGATCATAATTTTCTTTTGTTTTTATCAGTTTTTCTTGAAATATTGAGTGCATGTATGTTTTCCTCTAGAAAATTGTAAATTCGAAATGATGGTAATATTTTAAAGCAGTAGTAAGCATCCAAATATTTAAATACCTAAATGAAGATTGCAAAACTATATCTAGTTAATTTCATTATACAATTGCTCTAAACTGTGTATTACAGGTTACTAATTGGCCATGGGTCAAATTCTATCACAATGCCAATTCTATCAATTTCATCAGAACAAGGTGGAGATATACCAACAAAAGGAAACAGCCCTTATTCATCTGTACCAGATAGAGCAGTTCACCAAGCTGGTGTTTACAAACTACTGTATAACATCAATCAACACAAAGCAACTGGTCCTGACACAATACCAGGCAAACTACTAAAAGAACTGGCATCAGAAATATCACCTATTTCAACAACCATCTACAATGCATCCATCAAACAAGGGAAAATACCAAACCAATGGAAAGAGGCACTGATAACACCGTTATATAAGAAAGGAGAGAGAGAAAAGGCTTCAAACTATCGTCCTGTATCCCTGACCTCTATATGTTGCAAGATCATGGAACATATACTGCACAGTAACATCATCAGTCATCTCGAGGCAAATAACATCCTGTCTGAAAATCAACATGGATTCCACAAACATAGATCATGCGAAAACCAACTGTCTATCACACTCCAGGAACTTGCAGATGGACTGAATAGCGAAGATCAAATGGACTGCATATTGCTAGACTTTTCGAAAGTATTTGATAAAGTGCCACACCAACGCCTATTGAACAAATGCAGTCACTATGGCATCCGAGGGAACACACTACTATGGATTACTAGCTTCCTACAGGGCCGGACACAACAGGTTGTCTTGGATGGAAAGAAGTCAGATACATCGGACGTAACATCTGGAGTACCCCAAGGAACTGTAATGGGACCGCTTCTATTTCTAATCTATATTAACGACCTGCCTGAATTGGTGACATTTACGGCTAGATTATTTGCAGATGACTGCTTACTTTACAGTAAGATATGTAAAGAGGAGGACACCATCGTATTCCAAAAAGACCTTGATAATCTGCAACAATGGGAAGACACCTGGCTTATGCAGTTCAATCCTGACAAGTGTGAAGTATCATGGAACCATCACATAGGGACAGTAACTAAGAAGGCGAACAACATCAATGCTTTCTTGAGCAGAAACATCAGCTCCTGTCCTAGTAAAATCAAGGCACAATGTTATACTACTCTAGTTAGGCCAACTATGGAGTATGCCTGTATAATATGGGACCCAGTTACACAGAAAAACATAAGAGAACTGGAAATGGTGCAAAGAAGAGCAGCACGTTTTGTTACTGAGGATTATAGAACCACCAGTAGTGTGACTCAGATGCTAGCTCTGCAGTGGACTGAATTACAACAATGCATGAAGAGAGCAAAAGTCATCATGAAGATGAAGAAGAAGGCATTTGAACATTTTCCCATAGGGTCCAATGTTAATCTATGTCCTGTGGTGGTGGCCATCTTGGATTTCCGATCGGCATAAAAAACAGACATTTTGTAGAGGACCTTCCAATCAGGGACAGAAATCAACTTTTATAGGCAGTAGCCATCTGGGCCCCTAGATTTAAAAATCTGGTAGCCCAGGTATTTGCGGTCCGAACATGCTAGGGGGCATGCCTCTCCCCCCCCCCCCCCATGAGTCTTTTGAATTTTTTAAAGGCAAATCCTTCATTCTGAGCATATTTGAAAAAGGTAGAACTAGCTAAAAAAGAGAACATTTTTTTACTCTTATTTTATAAAAAGTGGTTTGAATCTGAATATGACCTACATCTAATCCTTTTGAAAAAGTTTGACCTTTCAATCAGTAATTCATTAAGTCAAATACACATTGAAAAAATCTCATTTAAAAGACATGAACTGTACACTGACCAGAACAATTGTACCCAAAGATTGTCACACATTTTAAAAATATAATTCTTCATTTAAAAATGTTATTCTTGTTTATAAACACAGTTTCAAAGTGAAGTGAAACAATTTATTATTTAGCAATTACACCTTTTATAAAGTTCCACATTTTGATCAGGGGATTATAGTGGTATATATTTGTTTTGATGAAACTTTCCGGAAATTCATAAATTTTATTAATTGTCCGTTAACGGAGAAGGTATGAGAAAATCCCGTATATGGTACATTTAATTTATACTTACCTTACCCTTTTTTCTGTGCTTGTGTCTTATTTATATAAATTAGACAATATTTAGAGGAGGAAAATCCAGAAGAGACTAGAGAAAAGCGAAAAGCTAGCCACAGTTGCGAATTTCATAGTTGCAACGGGCCGCTTTGAATAACCTCAACCTTGATCAAAGTATGTAACGCATTCAAGTACATAGAGTACGTAGTGACAATATTCCACACATGAGATAGTTTAACAGCACCAAGAGACAAATTTGTGCCATAGGCCGTTGATTGAGGATTGAGGAGAAGTACCTATTTTGTAAAACACCCAAAATTAAAGGCCTTCTTTCAATGAAACTCGGAAAAATTGGTCAAGAAATTTAAGAAATGGAATCATCACTTTACTATTTTCCATACTGGTTCCCGGGAATTATTACGCAAATTACAGTAGACAAGAAGTAGAAAGAACCAGAACCAGTGAAATGTTTATGATATTTCACTTGGTCGTATTGTAAACAACTCGCTTCAAATGTCAAACTTGCGACAAGGAAATATCAAATTATTAGTCGCCAGCTGGGCTCCCTTGAGGTATTATTTAGTCGCCCAGCGGAAGTTTCAGTCGCCATGGGCGAGTGGGCGACCGTTAATTTCTGTCCCTGCCAATGATCATTCCTGGGCAGTTTGGTTTCCATTGTCCCAGTGGTTTCAGAGAAGAAGCGTTTTGAAACATTTTTCCCATAGGTTCCAATGTCAAACTAAGTCCTGCCGTAGCCGCCATTTTGAATTTCATATCGGAACAAAAAACCTTCAAGTTTGTAGAGGACCATCCAATGAACATTCATGCACAGTTTGGCTTTAATCATATTTGTAGTTTCTGAAAAGAAGGCATTTGAACATTTTCCCATAGGGTCCAATGTTAATCTAAGTCCTGCGGTGGTGACCATCTTGGATTTCCGATCAGCATAAAAAACAGAAACTTGGTAAAGGACATTCCAATGATCATTCATTTACAGTTTGGGTTCAGTCAGTTCATTAGTTTCAGAGAAGAAGATCTTTGAAATTTCAGCCAATCAGAGCATATTATTGGCCCTGGCAGCCATGCTGAATATCTGACTGGAACGAAAAACAGAAACTTTGTAGAGGACCATCCAAGGAGCATTCCTGCTAAGTTTGGTTTCAATTGGCCCAGTGGTTTCGGAGAAGAAGCTTGAAATGTGAAAAGTTTACAGACGACGGATGCCAAGTGATGGCAATAGTTCACCTGGACCTATGGTCCAGGTGAACTAATAACTGCATTTTGAATACAGATATCTATATTTAAACAAGAGTTATCTTTCTTCTAACAGAAGATATTTTAGAAATCAACTAATCAGAAACAAGAATTGCCTGTGGCGGCCATGTTTGTAAACCAATCGGGACAAAATGAGCAATCTTTATAGAGGACCTTCCATAGTTGCTTCCTACCAAGTTTCGGTTCATTTGGACAAGCGGTTTCAGAGAAGATTTAAAAAAATTGGTTTATCAGAAACAAGAATTGCCTGTGGCAGCCATGTTTGTAAATGGATCGGGACGAAATGAGCAATCTTTATAGAGGACCTTCCATAGATGCTTCCTACCAAATTTCAGTTCATTTGGGAAAACGGTTTCAGAGGAGAAGATTTTTTTAGAAATCAACAAATCAGAAACAAGAATGGCCTGTGGTGGCCATTTTTGTTACCGTATCGGAACAAAATGAACAATCTTTATAGAGGATCTTCCATAGATACTTCCTACCAAGTTTCGGTTCATTTGGCCAAGCAGCTTCAGAGGAGAAGATTTTTAAAAATCAGCCAATCAGAAACAAGAATTGCCTGTGGCGGCTATGTTTGTTAATGGATCGGGGTTTCAGAGGAGAAGATTCAAATGTGAAAAGTTAACGGACGACAAGTGATAGCAAAAGCTCACATTGCCTTTGGCAAGGTGAGCTAATAAAGGGATTAGGAATTAATCATGTAATTAGGGCTAATCATATGATTAGTTTAATCACAAGTTCAACAACGGACCCCTGATGAGGTGTTATTATCTGAATTTAACTAGGTATATGTACATACATAATACGGCAATACACAATAGTGAATCTAAATATTACGAAATTATTAACAAAACTAGAGGCTCCCAGGAGCCTGTAATCGCTCGCCTGGTTTTCAATTTGACATCTAAAGTTGATAGAAAATGGGGGGGGGGGGGGTGTTACACGTAATTTTGAAAGTGGGCCACCCAAAGATCATTTCAACTCAAATTTCTGAGCAAAAGATGTGATTTTTATCTCATAATATTCCTAAACAGAATAAACTGGCTGAAAAATCTCACAGAAAAACCCAGAATATATGTTAAATTACTCATTGTCATGTAGCTGCAGTTACAATTTGAGTTCATTTTGATTTACAATAAAGCAGCAATGGACAACTAAAGAAATTTCTATTTTTAGTAACAGCAGCCATCTTGAATGGAGGACGGGGCTGTCGGACACAATTTTGAAATGGGACTACCCTAGGATTATCCCAGCCAAACTTGATTTGATTTGGTTCAGCGGTTTCAGAGAAGAAGATTTAAATGTGATCTTTTATCAAAATATGCCTAATTTGCATAATTGGTATAAATCGGCTGAAAGAAAAATTTCACAGAAAAACCAGCAATATATGTTAAACTACTCATTGCTATGTAACTGCAGTTAAAATTTGAGCTCATTTTGGTTTATACTAAAGCAGCAATGGACAATTGAAGAAATTTCTATTTTTAGTAACAGCAGCCATCTTGAATGGAGGGCGGGGCTGTCGGACACAATTTTGAAAGGAACCCACACAGGGACCATCCCTGACAGGCTTGGTGTAATTTGGTTCAGCGGTTTCAGAGAAGATGATTTAAATGTGATCTTTTATCAAAATATGCCTAATTTGCATAATCGGTATAAATCGGCTGAAAGAAATATTTCACACAAAAAAACGGAATATGTTAAACTACTCCTTGCCATGTAGCTGCAGTTAAAAGTGACCCACCCAGGGACCATCCCTGCCAGGTTTGGTTTAATTTGGTTCAGCGGTTTCAGAGGAGAATATTTAAAAGTGAAAGTTTACGACGTACGCCGGATAGTAAACGCCAGACGCCAAGTGATGACAAAAAACGAACTTTCATAGAAATCTATCAATACCACGTAATTGAACATTAAAAAAATATCTTTCATTATTCTGCTGTAAAAGCTGATTGGCAACGTGACAAAATTTTGAAATGCTATTCTGAACAGAATGTTCAGTGTTTTTAAATGAATATTGTTTCATTAAAAAAAAGTGATATTGCTGTACACAGCAGGCTGTTTAATGACTTCGGAGTTTTCCCACTCAAGGTGTCACACCATCGAGCGCTTTGAAATTTATCATTATATAATATTTCATTCATATGATTATGACTTCAATGCTTCAATTAAGAAATCCAATTGCTTTCTTTACAAATGATAACAGTTAAACACCAGAGGCATGCTATTGACACCTTGAGAGATATGTTAATTGATTTAATTGAGAATTTCGACATAACGAACATAATTTGAATGGATTTGTATATAAAAGGGACTGAAAAGCTACTTCAAGATACCCGAAATTTCAACACATCGAAATTTGAGATAAGAGAAGTAAATTAAGTTGAAAAGCATCAAGTTTAAAACGGGATTTCAGAAAAATGTCGACTTAACTGAAATTTCGAGTAAACCGAGTTTGACATAACGAGATTGAACTGTAGTAGATATCTCACTTCATTATATTACAACCACTTACCTGACAGGGAACATTTGAATATATTACAACCACTTACCTGACAGAGAACATTTGAATATATTACAACCACTTACCTGACAGAGAACATTTAAATATATTACAACCACTTACCTGACAGAGAACATTTAAATATATTACAACCACTTACCTGACAGAGAACATTTAAATATATTACAACCACTTACCTGACAGAGAACATTTGATGGCTAAGAGAGGCATCTCTAGATACTCTTGAAGCATAGATCTAATTTGATCAATATTTAGAACTTCAGAATTTCCAAAATCACTATAGTGTATCATGAAGGTATCATCAGGGTAGACTTCTGTTACACATCCTCTATACCATCCACCATCCACTGTTTATAGTCAAATAGAAATAATCAATAATTCTAATAACTATCACATATTTATTATTCTCTAATCATTTATTAAACCCTGAATAAAGAAACATTTTCAGCCAGATATGATTAAAGTGTCTATGGTAGCTCCTGCACAAAATGTATATAAATGTGGCATTAATGTGAAATCCCATCTAGAACTCCAGAGTTTAGTAATAATGTTCTAATTAATACTCTGCTGAAGGGTACGTGTCTCATGGATGTATGGGATGAATCAAATGTAAAACTCGTCCTAAGGAACACAAATGATCTTGTGCATGGAGAATGTCATGTGCCATGGACATAAAACTTACAGCAGCTCTTACCTAGCAGTAACTGTTGGTTACATCAAACTTACAGCAGCTCTTACCTAGCAGTAACTGTTGGTTGTCTGTTATCTTGCTATATTGACCACCTCTATTAAGCAATAACTTAATTTTAATTACCCTTTACAGTACATTTTATTCAACCTGTATTAAGTGACCACCTGTTTTATGTGACCCTATTTAAATGTTCCCTTTGAAGGTCACATAAGACAGGATTGACTGTACTGCTTACTTGACATATATATATCTATACTATAACTAATTAATGTTTTCATTATAAAAAAATGTCATGAATGACCAAATAACGCAGTAAATCACGATTACATGCAGCACAAGAGTGAGTCCCAACATTATTTGATCATGATCAGTGACATATTTTTGATAACAAAATTCGTCAATTAGTCCATACCAATTTTATTACTAGCTCTTTGGATATTCCCATACTTATTTTTTAAGCATTGACTTTTCAATATTTTTTAATTTTCCCGCCTTCGGAAAATTGTAGTCCACATGATGCTCTGAAATTTTATTTTTCAATGAACAATTTTTGTCAGTTAAACACTCAGAAAGCTTTACTTAGAAAGCATGTACTTCATTAAACTAGTATGAAACACATTTATGATATAGTTGAATTAGAAATTGTTAATTGTTCTTGTGACATGTTTCTTTTGCCAAACTCCCAAAAAATGTTTTGAAAATGTCGACAGTTGTTGTAGCATCTGCCTATTCACAAGATCAAATAGTTTTGGAGAAAACTGCAGTGAGATGTGCAGGATCATTTGAAGGTCTGCTTTATCAAAGTGTTAAACAAATTAGATCATTGAATATTTCCTTTGGCAAGGTGAGCTAAAAAGTAACTGAAATATTATTAGGGAGTGATTACACTGAATTGTTACTTGATTATAGAAAACTTAATGTCATAGTGAACACAACTATTACTTATTTACCTAAATACTTACATTTGTAATATGCACAAACTAGTTGCCCTACTTGTGGTCTGAAGTCTTTATCTACATCTTCAATCTCACACCTACACATAATGCTCTGCATCAATGCTGATAAACTTTCTATAGCTAAAACAAATGTATCACTGACTATTCAGAAAGGACCTCACTAATTGTATACATCATGTGTTCAGATGGAGTTCAAAGAATGTATTTCAAAGTAGATGACACAGCCTATCTATTTGTCTACATAATGGTGATTTACTTGAATTGTTTTTAATAAAATGATTGGTGTTTATTTTCTTTTGTCTTATTACCATGGATATAATATCTTTATATTTATGAAAAGAGCCAATGTCAAAAAGTAAATATTCACAGAAAATTTTATACTTTAATGAAGTCCCATAAATCTGGATGGGAAAATGTAAAAAAAAAAATATCCTCAAAATCGAATAGAGGCCTCCTTTGCATCAATTTTAAAAATCCATTCAGGATAGATATTTACATGCTATAATGGTGTTCAATGGGGTATATGTGACATGGTGAACAACTTTAAAATATTAATTGTTTTACAAGGCGTTGCTTTACACAATCTGCATACAAATATTTCTAACATGGAGCAGTACAGCTAGAGTGGAGCATCAACATCTCAAGTACATTTGTACGTTAAAGATGGGATTCTTTTTTTTAAATATTAAAATATTTTTCAGCTGTTACTAACAATGGAATAAACAATAGTTATGATAAACTATACAGCTAGTTACAAATAAACTAGAGGCTCTCAGGATTCTCTACTTTCCCATCTGGCTTTCAAATTGACTTCTAAATTTCATTGAACAATTTAAGATGTTTTTTTTTTTTTTTGGCCATTTGAAATTTCTGTTAATAGTAATAGCAGCCATCTTGGATCAAAGATAATTTCAGCTCAAATTTCTGAGCAGAAGATTATATTGTAATTTTTTTTATCAAAATATGCAAAATTGACATAAATCGGTTGAAAGAAAATTTCACGGAAAAAACAGAAATATATGGTAAACTACATGTAGCTGCTGTTAAATATCGAGTTCATTTTAACTTATAAAGCAACATTAAGACAATTAGAGAAACTTAGTAACAGCAACCATCTTGAATGGAGGTTAGGACTGTCGGACACAATTTTAAAAGAGGGCCACAATCCCAGCCAAATTTGGTTTAATCTAGTTCAGCAGTTTCAGAGAAGATTTAAATGTGATCTTTCATCAAAATATGCATAATTGGTATAAATCAATTACTCATTGCCATGTAGCCGCAGTTAAAATTTGAGGTCAGTTTGATTTCCAATATAAAGCAGCAATGGACAATTGAAGAAATTTCTATTTTTAGTAACAGCAGCCATCTCTTATTATCAAAAAGCCACAAAACATACAAAACAGAAATACAATTTTCAAGCAGACATCGGAGAAAAAATCTGATATCAATGGTTTTCGGTGGTCAGAATTTTCGAGAACTCTGTAGTAGCAGGTTTTTATGAGTGCACAACACCTATGTTCTATTCATAGTGATAAGAGCCGTGTTGTTTGGTTAGTTGGGCAACTAGATATAATTTTGAAACAGAAACCCTAATATTCAGACCGCCTTTAGTTTAAATTGTGATAATGTGTTCATAGAAGATTTTTTTGTTATTTCTGAAAAAATGTATGTCCAATTTGCATTACTGAAAATATTTTGAGAAATATTGTAAAATATGTGAAACTGTTCATTATAATGATATTTGCATTGGGTAGATGTTTATGTTCTATTTATAGTATCAACCATGTTCAGTTGCTTGGTTGGTGGGACACAATTTGAAAGTATACAACCTATTAGGATGATTCAGCACAACTTTATTTCCAGTTGACTCAGTGGTTTCAGAAGAGAAGATTTTTGAGTTTGCGATGATGGATACCAAATAATGGTTTGGGTCGGGTGAGCTAAAACATGAAACGTCATATTTGAATAGGACATACAACAAATTGGAACTAGAGGTTCAGTGAGCTGAGCCTGTGTCTCTCACCTGTCATTTTGTTTCGAGGAAACTTTATACAGAACCTTCCATAGTTGCTTCCTACCAAATTTCAATTACAGTCAAACCTGTCGTAACTGTCACCTTTGTATAATGGTCACCTGCTCATAACGGTCACCTTCGTGCTCTCCCTGTGCATTTTACTATATATTTTAATTCGATATAGCGGTCATCTGTTCAATGTGGTCAGTGGTCACCATTTATTAGTAATTTCCAGTGTAAAACCTTTGTATAACGGTAAGTTCATTTTTAAAATAATACCGGAAGTGATTTCGAAAGTTCAGTATTTTTCTCAAATGTACAAAAAATCCAGAGGTGTTACAAAATATATTGCTTAATTTAATTAACTAAATAAACAAACACTATTAAATTTTGTGAGTAATAAATTTCATAAAGGAAAATTTATACCCGGGGGTTATTGGAGATATTTATTCATTACGACGACAGTAGAAATTCACTCACCAAAAATATTTTGTATCTAGTGCATCATGTCAAAATCATCAACATCCGTAAATAGGAAAGCTTTGAAATTAGATGACAAAGTGAAAGTTATCTGTATGAGTACGTTGGGCTTTAATACAACGGGTTATAAATCGTTGTGATCGATGGTGGGAAAAGTTGTTGAGCTGTGGGCGAGTAGAAGGGTGTTGGTCGTACCCAGATAATGAACATTCTTTAAAGAAAACGTGAGATTCAATCGACGATTTTGAAAACAATGTTTCCAGTTCAACCACAGGGGCTTGTTACAATTCCCCTCCCCCCCCCCCAGTACTCTAAAAACCACAAGGGAGCAATCTAAAATGTCAAATATTCATACAACACTTTTTCAAAATAGTTTTGTATTGGTGTCTTGACCTCATTTGCCATAATATTGGTACTAAATTGAAGCTTAATAAATATATTTTTGATATTTCGATTCCTTTTTGTCATCATCTTTACCTATCTGCAACTTTAAAGCAATACTTCACAGAATTTGCAGAATTTCCATTCTCAATCATGTTTACATGTCAATACGGGCTGAATTCATACGTGCGATTTGATTGGTCGGTTATTTTTAGGTAATTTGTTAACCCCGGTTTACTATCAAGAGTTAAAGGCACGAGTCGCACATGGGTTGAAAGTCTGAAATTCTCATTTTTTCCTCTCATATAGTTAATACATGTATAAATGATTGTTTATTTTAGATAGATTTTAATCTGATGAAAGTAATAAATTAAAATACAATATATATCGTTTTAAATCCCGTTTTAAATCACTGACCAATCAACGCATTCTTTGCAATCCTTACCTAAAAATAACCGACTAATCAAATCGCATGTATGAATTCAGCCCATATTGACATGTAAACATGATTGAGAATGGATTAGGTCACTGCAAATTCTGTGAAGTATTGCTTTAAAGTTGCAGATAGGTAAAGATGATGACAAAAAGGAATCGAAATATCAAAAATATATTTATTAAGCTTCAATTTAGTACCAATATTATGGCAAATGAGGTCAAGACACCAATACAAAACTATTTTGAAAAAGTGTTGTATGAAAATTTGACATATTAGATTCCTCCCTTGTGGTTTTTAGAGTACTATGGGGAAAAAAAAAAAAAAAAAAAAATCGTAACAAGCCTGTGGTTTAACATCGTGTTACTGGAAATTGTACTTTTGTTTATTAAATATATTTCTTTATTTATTTATTTATATGTTTTATTCAAATCAGATTAAGATAAACATACAAATGTAACATGTGATTAAAAATGTTTATTTACAACTAATGCAGAATATTTCGTCGAATAATCAAACCCCTTCATATAAAGGTCACCTGTCTATAGTGTTCATTTTGTCAAACTCCCCCAGGTGACCACTATAGACAGGTTTGAATGTAATTTGGTCAAATGGTTTCAGAGCTGCATATGACAGCCATATTAGTTGTACAATCAGCATGATATATATAAATAGTGTGCCTCCTAGTTTCAGAAAAGAATTTTTTTAATTTCAGCTAATGAGAACCATGTTTTTGTCCAATCAGGATGAAAGGAGGAAATCTTATAGAGGACCTTCCATAGAATTAGATGCTTCCTATACAATTTTGCTGTATTTGACCAAGGAGTTTCAGAGGTTTTTAGAAAGCGATCAACCAAAAACAAGAATTGCCTATGGTGCCCTTGTTTGTTAACGGATCAAAACGAAATGAGCATTTCATATAGAGGATCGTCCATAGATGTTTCCTACCAAGTTTCAGTTCATTTGGCCAAACGGCTTCAGAGAGATTTTTAGAAATCGACCACTATCAGAAAAAAGAATTACATATGGAGGCCATGTTTGTTAACGGATCAAGACAAAATGAGCAATCTCTATAGAGGACTTTCTATAGATGCTTCCTACCAAGGTTTGGTTCACTTGACCTAACAGTTTCAGAGAAGATTCAAATGTGAAAAGCTAAGAGACGACATATGCCAAAACCTCATATGGCTTTTGGCCAGGTCAGCTAAAAATATTTAGAGCCTCATAATGGAATTCCTTTCCTGGAATTACAAATATAATCAACTTTTGTTAGCCTTTAAATTTCGCATCATAGTTATTCTAGTGATCACAAATTACAGTCATTTAAAATGGTCAATCCCACATCACACCAAGATCCAAAAAAGACCCTCAATATTGATGTATAAAGTAAACATACCTTCAGGATCAGCAAGCTGACAGAAGATTTCTACTGGACTAACAACATGAGTAATAATTACATCAAAACTATCTCCTTTAGGCTGCATCTTTTCTGCATCATCTTTACACAAAAACTGTGTATTGGTCGTCACAGACTTGTGTATTTGTTTGTTATCACTTATTGCTTTTGTTGAGTACAATAGCGGCTCAATAATATCAATATTGTTCCTAGTATATATAACAACATGATAAATTTCATTCTCTTTTTTAACAACCTTGATGTTTATCTCGACTTCTTTGAGTGAAATCAATGCTGTCTTCACTTCATTTGCTGAAGGAATATCAAACAAGCAGCATTTGACACTTTGTATAGGCTGCTTTGTTAGCGAAGGATCAATTTTTCTTATAACTGCTTCAGTTACTATTTCGCGGTTTCCAAAATCAACATATTGAACACAATATTTATCGTCCATAACATCTTCAACCTCTGCCCGATACCAAACTTGGTCGCTGGAAAACTGAGTACAGACCATTTCGCCTTTCACTGGCTTATAAGGTATGGTGTTTGTAGAGCAATACTGGTGAACAGCTCCTAATATTTCATTCAATTTCAACTGCGACTTGGCAATATCAGTCTGAATATGAAATGTGCAATCATCCATAACTTCTGTAATTACTGCATCAACTTGTTCTCCTCCAACTGCCAAGCTTACTGTTGGAATGCTTCTTGCAAATAGGGTATCCAGTGAGGGCACCAATTCTTTTGCAGGTCTTGGGAATTTATCATTTATGCATATGTCATCTACAGTAAACAATTTGACTTCGTAATATCTGTCTATTAGTTCCAAGGCTTGAACTCGAATCATTTTACCACCCATCACTAATTCAGCAAATAACTGAATATTTTCAGGAGACAATGATTTCAGATCAACCTGATAAACATTACAACACACTGCTTGCATTGGTATAGTTGTCAGAGTTTTGTCAATTTTACATATTAAATCTGATTTAACGTCTGCTGTATTACCATAATCTACATACAGAAGTTTGAATGTGTCCCCAGTAACTTGGAGAACTTCAGCTCTATACCAAATCTTTTCAAATATGGCACACACAAGTTCCCCTTTAGTTGGACTGTAAGGCTCTGCAATATCTTGACAATATCTATTAATTGCCATAAGTAGATCTGTCTGTGTTTGCTGGTTTTCTTCACCATAAAATTGCAGATAAATTTTGTCCATACTTGTAGCATCAGTAATAAAAACATCTGATTTAGTTCCATCTAATGGAAGAGATTTAGCAGATAATGTACATGCCATAATAACACCTGGTGTTTCCTGTATAGGTTCTTCAATCATATCCTGTGACAAGAATGTTTGATTGATATTTTCCCCACTTGATGTATACAGTATAACATCATAGAAATGCTCATGTTTTCCAACAGCTTCAACTTGAACATTCTCAGACATAGCCATTGTAAGAAACTCCAATTTTTTTTCTTCAGACAAACCTGTTAGATCAACACCTTTCAAATGACAACAAACAGCAAGTCTGGGCACAGTAATCAAAGTCGGATCTATTATACGAATAGCATTACATTTCACTGTTTCAGAATTACCATAATCAAAAAACTGCAACAAATAATCATCCTCATTAATGTCCAATACCTCAGCCCTATACCAAGTGGAATCAGCTGAATACAAGGCACATACCAGTTCTCCTATTACTGGAGTATATGGTGTAGTATTGGACTGACAATAAGTACAAACTTGTGTTGATAATAAATCAAGGGTGTGCTTATCCTCCTTTTGAAAGTACAAATTTTCCAAATTGGTAGGATCTGTTAACTTCAAACTGGTTTTTTGACCATCAACTGGTAAAGTTAACATTGGAAGGGCAGTAGCCATCAAAACATCAATGCTTGCTGGTACAACACTGGGTTGTTGTTCACAACATTTTTCTGTTTTTATTTCATTTCTCGTATGTAACAGTTCATTCATATTTTCACCTTGATGACTAAACAAGTAAACATCATAGTAGCCATCTTTCTTCTGCAGACCTTGTAATCTTACTACTTGACTATTCATTGTTTTCTTTGAAAATTCCAAAATCTTTTCCTCTGGCAATTTTTTAAAATCCACTCCAACCATATTACAACATACTGATTGCTTCGGTGTAATGGCAAGAGAACTGCTAATTTTACGAATTGCTGATGATTTGACATTTGCCTGATTTCCATAGTCTACAAAAAATACGGTGAAATCATCACCATTCACCTCCAAAACTTCAGCTCTATACCAATAGTCATCAACAAACAAGGCACATACTAATTCACCTTTCATAGGTACATAAGAAGATGACTTTGAATGACAAAATTCTTGAAGTTGTGCAGTAATAGTCTCCAACTGTAAGATACATTTTTCACAAACTATCTGAACATAAATATATTTCATGTCATAACATTCCATTACAAGTGCTTCAATCTGATTTCCATCAACAGGGATAGTTTCAATGGAGAGTGTAGAAGCCATTACTACATCTGTACTCTCAATAGTCCTGCAAGAATTTATCAAATTATTTATGTTTGTTCCATCCATTTTATTAAAGAATGTTGTGGAATATGATTCATTAATCATTTCTTGTGCTTCAGCTTTGACAATCGTTTCTATAAATGAAGCTTTGAAGACATCTGATTGTTCTGTATTCAAAGTTGACAAATCTACTCCTGCAAGTGTACAACACACAGCTTGTCGAGGAATGGCCATGATGGATTTCAATATTTTCCTTAAACCTTCAGAACTATTCACAGATACATTTCCATAATCTACAAATTGTACTTTATAACTGTCACAATCTACTTCCAATACTTCTGCCCTGTACCATACATTATCTGCTGGAAATTGTGCACACACTAATTCTCCTCTAATTGGATGATATGGAGTTGAATTTGAGATGCAATAACTATTAATTTCCTCACATATCAGGTTAATTATTTGGACATTTTTAGGAATCACCTTTTGCAGGTAGCATTTATTTAAACTTAGCATAGGTTCAGATATCATCATTTCTATTTGTGTTCCATCAACAGGTATGGTTTCCAAGGGAACTGAAGAAGCCAATACAAAGTCATCTGTTTCTGGAATGCTTGCCTGTCTTAATACCATACTTTCACAAACTAAATCTGAAGCAGACCTTCCACTGTCATCTACAAAATCAACTTCTACAATATCAGAATTTAAAGATTTCACTTCCATCTGAATAACTCTTGCATTATCCATTGAAACAATTTTATCAAACACACTTTGTGTATTTTCTGTCCATGTCTGTGGTTCAGCAACTCCAAACAGTTTGAGCTTCACAGCAACCTTTGGGATCATTCTACATAATGCAGAGGCTCTCTGAACTGATGAGAATGGGATCATATCAGAATTACCAAAATCAACAAAGTTACATATGACCCCATTACTAGAGATTGACAAGACTTCAGCACGATACCAACTGCCATCATCTTTAAACTTGGCTACAACTAATTCTCCCACAAAAGGCCTACAAAAAATATAATGTTATATAATGATATTTTAATGAAAGGTCTATTTTTAGTAAGAAAAATAAAATTGTGTATATGTGGATAAGATCTAGTGTCTATCCATTTGAGCCCAAATGGTCAATGTGATTTAAAACAAGATGTGCTGAGTAGAATCAAGACATAATAACTTTCAGCTTTTCCCCGTCACTTATTTAAAATGTTTTAGGAGCCACAACAAATTCTGGTATTTGTGAAACTGTATGCCAAATTGATGGACACAAAGTGATGAAAATATCTAAAATTGCATATGTGATGGCTATTTCAAGAATATATCTATTTTCAGTACCACCATTTGTGGAAAGTGGGGCTGTCGGATGCAGCTCTCATATTCAGGATTGTGATGCCACAGTTAGGATCCAGTACATTTTTAAGCCTCTATGTGATCTAGATAACATGAAAGCATGGCTGGGCAACATGTTCATGCCATCTATAATAGCTAAATATCGAGTAGAGGAATATGTGCTGTTTGAGATTAATTATGCACAATCTTTTGAACATCTTAAAGGCCTGATCTGACCTACAAAATTTACCAGGTGGTAAGTGATTAAGCCTATATGGAAATGAGGCAGAGCTTGATATCATGTTATCATGATCTGTTAAATATAGCATGTACACAAGTTGTGTTTACAATAAAAACACATGGCCAGAGCTCCAGATAATTTTCAAGTCCAAAGGGTAATTGCCCCTTACTTTTGAAAATGATGGGTATTTGCATATTTCCTTTGCACTGTTGTATTCTCTACTTCAGAAAAGATTGCTTACATGTACACTTTTAAAATTATGTTTGACACAAGTGTTATTCAATAAATGCAGGATGCAAGTGAAATGTATATCTCCTGTTTAATTTGACACGATTGGGTCATGTTTATTAATAAAATGTTGTAAATATTTCGTTTTTTGCTCTTCGACTTCGGCAATTTTCACAGCCGTTTTGATAATGTCATCAAGGATTCCTTTAACTATACTGTCACTAGACACAGATGAAACTGTCAGGAACTTCAGTATAGAATTTTCCAGAGCGCTTAGTACCGCGCTTTTTCATGTTCTTGCTCATTTTCAAGAACAATTTACTTTCGCTTTAGATCTTACTTATTACGTAAACCACTCCTTATAAGGAGCACTGCATGTATTTGTAATATTGACCGCGATTGGATGATTTATCGTAAACATCCAATCAGAACTCTTTTGACATCGATGCTTAGAAAGGCAAACATTCGGTACCCCTCGGATGTATACGCTCTCTCCTTCGAAAAGTATAAAGGGAAGTAATTACGGGGAATTTCTCAAAGACAAAAATGTATTGTTTATTATCGTTAACAGCGTACAAGTACGCTACGAATTTAGAAAGTTTGCTTACACAGCAATATGTATGCATAATGTGTACACTCTGATCTGATAATACATGTGTTTTTACGCAAATACACAGTTTATCTGGAGCTCTGCATGGTTATGCAGTTAGAGATAAGAGAAGTTATTTACCTCGGTTAAAAATTGTAATCCACACTGTCACTAATTATGAAATATCTCAACACATGATAAATAAATCATTGAGAAATAAATACCATTAAAAAAAAGGATAAAAATTCATTATTTTCCCTTTCTTTAGATTGCACTTGCCCTAAATATGATACTAGTATTACACAACAAATCAGTAAATATTTCCTGCCAAAGTAGTGTAAATTCTTTCATGGGGATAAGTTATGATGCTGAAGCTTATCAAAACATGAGGTTCTTACAGGAATTATTAAAAATATTACAAAGTAAGACTAGATGCTCAGTGGGCTGTCGCTCACCTTTCATTCTGCTTTAAGGAAACTTAATACAAAACCTTCCATAGGTGCTTCCCACCAAATATCGGCTCATTTTGGCAAAGCAGTTTCAGAAAAGATTTTTAGAAATTGACCAATCTATAACAAGAATTGCCTGTGGCAGACATATTTGTAAATGGATCAAAACGAAATGAGTAATCTCTATAGAGGATCTTCCATAGATGCTTTTAACCAAGTTTCATATCATTTGGCCAAGTGGCTTCAGAGGAAAAGCTGTTTTAGAAATTGACCAATAAGAAACAAGACTTGCCTGTGGCAGCCATATTTGTTAATGGATAGGGACGAAATGAGTAATGTTTAAAGAGGACCCCCCATAGATGCATCCTACCAAGTTTCGGTTCATTTGGCCAAGCAGTTTCAGAGAAGATTTAAAAAAATAGGCCAATCAGAAACAAGAATCACCTGTGGCGGCAATGTTTGTTAACGGATCGGAACGGAATGAGCAATCTTTATAGAGGACCTTCCATAAATGCTTCCTACCAAGTTTCCGATCATTTGGCCAAGCGGTTTCAGAGGAGAAGATTTTTAAAAATCGACCAATCAGAAACAAGAATTGCCTGTGGTGGCCATGTTTGTTAATGGATCGGGACGAAATGAGTAATCATTGTAGAGGACCTCCCATAGATGCATCCTACCAAGTTTCGGTACATTTGGCCAAACGGTTTCAGAGGGGAAGAATCTAAAAAATCAGTCAATCAGAAACAAGAATCGCCTGTGGCGGCCATGTTTGTTAATGCATCGGGACGGAATGAGCAATCTTTATAGAGGACCTTCCATAGATGCTTCCTACCAAGTTTCGGATCATTTGGCCAAGCTGTTTCAGAGGAGACGATTTTAAGAAATCGACCAATTAGAAATAAGAATTGCCTGTGGTGGCCAAGTTTGTTAATAGATCGGAATGAAATGAGCACTCTTTATAGAGGACCGCCCATAGATGCTTCCTACCAAGTTTCGGTTCCTTTGGCCAAGCGGTTTCAGAAGAGAAGAATTTAAAAAAAAAGTTTAAATAAACCATGACTATAAAATTGGTATTTACAGCTTCTCAGCAACTTTAAGGAGTAATAGCAAAGACTGGTTTGTTTCAGAATCAGGATAATGTGTCAATGAGTGGAGCATACTTTGTCAGTGAGCTAGAATCAGGATAATGTGTCAATGAGTGGAGCATACTTTGTCAGTGAGCTAGAATCAGGATAATGTGTCAATGAGTGGAGCATACTTTGTCAGTGAGCTAGAATCAGGATAATGTGTCAATGAGTGGAGCATACTTTGTCAGTGAGCTAGAATCAGGATAATGTGTCAATGAGTGGGGCATACTTTGTCAGTGAGCTAGAATCAGGATAATGTGTCAATGAGTGGAGCATACTTTGTCAGTGAGCTAGAATCAGGATAATGTGTCAATGAGCTAGAATCAGGATAATGTGTCAATGAGTGGAGCATACTTTGTCAGTGAGCTATCACTATAAAGATCCAATTAAGCATGTTAATCTAGTACAAAGTGGATATCATCATCATCATTTCATTGAATTTAACTTGTTCTCACCACGATATAGCTAAAAAACAATTTTCTTATTTGGCATACACCATTAATCACTCGCTCACAATTTTATAAGAGGACCAACCAAGTATCCTTTTGGTCAAGTTTTGCTTAAATTGGTCCTGTGGTATTAGGAGAAATGTCAAAAGTATGAAAGATTAGACAGACGATAGCTCAAATGACTCTTAGGGTAAGGTGAGCTAAAAATAGTTTGAGAGATTCATAGTGTTCTAACCATCTGAGTTTGAGCTGCAAAGGTCAACTGTACATGCATAACAAAAATCACTTATGATCTGACTGTCACAGTGATGATAACTCCAATCAAAATAGTCTGTTTGGGAAATCGTAACGATATGCATATGCTCATATCATACAAAATATGAAAAAGTTTTTCATCAATAATAAATGACCTGACAAAAGTAAATCGGATGGACACACCTAGACACCAAGGACAATCTCCATTACTCTATTAGTATGGGGATATAATACAAAGCTCAAATGGTTGACTACATACAATTATAGTCTGTGACAGGTAGGGTTGACCACATACAATTATAGTCTGTGACAGGTAGGGTTGACCACATACAATTATAGTCTGTGACAGGTAGGGTTGACCACATACAATTATAGTCTGTGACAGGTAGGGTTGACCACATACAATTATAGTCTGTGACAGGTAGGGTTGACCACATACAATTATAGTCTGTGACAGGTAGGGTTGACCACATACAATTATAGTCTGTGACAGGTAGGGAAAAGTAGACTTAATTGTCATGACTATTACCTATATGGCACAGTTGAACAGAGATCAACTTCTGTTTTGAGTTCTCTGGATAGGGTGTGAAACTTGTAAATAAGTTCTGCATCATCCACAATTTGGCCATAGAATAACGTTGGTGATTCCTTTGCTGTAACCAGTACATTAACTTTATCATCTTCAGAAAGTTTACTTGAAACAGATCCAATATCAGCTGACAAAAGGGGTGAGCTGAAGATAAACAAGATTAAACCATTATAAAACTATCATCTATCTGCTGACAAAAGGGTGATCTGAAGATAAACAAATAAGATTAAAATCATTGTAAAACTATCCCCTATCTGCTGACAAAAGGGTGATCTGAAGATAAACAAATAAGATTAAAACCATTGTGAAACTATCCCCTATCTGCTGACAAAAGGGTGATCAAGATAAACAAGTAAGATTAAAACCATTGTAAAACTAACCCCTATCTGCTGACAAAACGGTAATCTGAAGATAAACAAATAAGATTAAAACCATTGTAAAACTATCCCCTATCTGCTGACAAAAGGGTGATCTGAAGATAAACAAATAAAATTAAAACCATTGTGAAACTATCCCCTATCTGCTGACAAAAGGGTGATCAAGATAAACAAGTAAGATTAAAACCATTGTAAAACTATCCCCTCTCTGCTGACAAAAGGGTGATCAAGATAAACAAGTAAGATTAAAACCATTGTAAAACTATCCCCTATCTGCTGACAAAAGGGTGATCAAGATAATCAAGTAAGATTAAAACCATTGTGAAACTATTCCCTATCTGCTGACAAAAGGGTGATCTGAAGATAAACAAATAAAATTAAAACCATTGTGAAACTATCCCCTATCTGCTGACAAAAGGGTGATCAAGATAACCAAGTAAGATTAAAACCATTGTAAAACTATCCCCTATCTGCTGACAAAAGGGTGATCAAGATAAACAAATAAGATTAAAACCATTGTAAAACTATCCCCTATCTGCTGACAAAAGGGTGATCAAGATAAACAAATAAGATTAAAACCATTGTGAAACTATCCCCTATCTGCTGATAAAAGGGTGATCAAGATAAACAAGTAAGATTAAAACCATTGTGAAACTATCCCCTATCTGCTGACAAAAGGGTTATCTTAAAATAAACAAGTCAGATTAAAACCATTGTAAAACTATCCCCTATCTGCTGACAAAAGGGTGATCAAGATAAACAAATAAGATTAAAACCATTGTGAAACTATCCCCTATCTGCTGACAAAAGGGTTATCTTAAAATAAAAAGTCAGATTAAAACCATTGTGAAACTATCCCCTATCTGCTGACAAAAGGGTGATCAAGATAAACTAGCAAGATTAAAACCATTGTAAAACTAACCCCAATCTGCTGACAAAAGGGTAATCAAGATAAACTAGCAAGATTAAAACCATTGTAAAACTATCCCCTATCTGCTGACAAAAAGGTGATCAAGATAAACAAGTCAGATTAAAACCATTATAAAACTATCCCCTATCTGCTGACAAAAGGGTGATCAAGATAAACAAGTAAGATTAAAACCATTGTAAAACTATCCCCTATCTGCTGACAAAAGGGTGATCAAGATAATCAAGTAAGATTAAAACCATTGTAAAACTATCCCCTATCTGCTGACAAAAGGGTGATCAAGATAAACAAGTAAGATTAAAACCATTGTAAAACTATCCCCTATCTGCTGACAAAAGGGTGATCAAGATAAACAAGTAAGATTAAAACCATTGTAAAACTATCCCCTATCTGCTGACAAAAGGGTGATCAAGATAAACAAGTCAGATTAAAACCATTGTAAAACTATCCCCTATCTGCTGACAAAAGGGTGATCAAGATAAACAAGTAAGATTAAAACCATTGTAAAACTATCCCCTATCTGCTGACAAAAGGGTGATCAAGATAAACAAGTCAGATTAAAACCATTGTAAAACTATCCCCTATCTGCTGACAAAAGGGTGATCAAGATAAACAAGTAAGATTAAAACCATTGTAAAACTATCCCCTATCTGCTGACAAAAGGGTGATCAAGATAAACAAGTCAGATTAAAACCATTGTGAAACTATCCCCTATCTGCTGACAAAAGGGTGATCAAGATAATCAAGTCAGATTAAAACCATTGTGAAACTATCCCCTATCTGCTGACAAAAGGGTGATCAAGATAAACAAGTCAGATTAAAACCATTGTGAAACTATCCCCTATCTGCTGACAAAAGGGTTATCTTAAAATAAACAAGTCAGATTAAAACCAGATCAAAACTATCCCTCATCTGCTTACTTTAATTCTGTTGATACAGTTGTCTGGGTCTGTCTATCTCTTTTCACAGCAAGTCTTGCATTAATCAAACATTGTCCTACATCAACATCACTGTCATCAGTTATCTTTACTTTGTAAATCTGCTCACATTTAGACACAGCTATCACTTTGCATAATTTTTGATTTTCAGCAGTAGGAGGTACAAGCAATGTTTTCAATTTGTCTATGGTGGCACTTGGCCATGCATTTGCAATTGGATGTATTCCATCCAGTTCACATATAATTGCCTGAAATATGTAACAAATTATTACACAGCTATATATACTTGTATAATATAATGGCAACACATTCAATAAGCAGATATATATAACCTACATAACATAGATTTTGCCCTGCATGCAAGGAAAACAAGTATACTGCAAGAATACAGCTGAATTTGAATATAAGATATGGGCCCGGTTGTTCAAAACAGTGGACAGTGGATAAAGTTATCCACTGGATAAATCATCTATCCAGTCTAATTTGGTACGGATAAAGTTTTATCCAGTGGATAAATATGATCGGCAATTTAAACAAGATGAACTGTGAGCTAATGCTCACCTATGAAACCCCCGCTCTTCGGCAAACAGGAAGTAGGAATCTGATGGGTTCAAAAACGCTTTCCACGATATGGGGTACCTATATGAAGCTTGTGACCAAATATAAGATTTCTGCCATCAATAGTTGCTGAGAAAAATGTGACGAAAAATGTGCATATATGTTCAATGTGTATAAAAACCAACAAAGTCGGCAAACAGGAAGTAGGAATCTGACGGGTCCAAAAACGCTACCCACAATATGGTATACCTATATGATGCTTGTGACCAAATATCAGATTTCTGCCATCAACAGTTACTGAGAAAAATGCGACGAAAAATATCATGGACGGACGGACAGACGGACAGAGGTAAAACAGTGGGGGTATAATAAATAAAAAATTGAGGAGAAAAAAAAACCACACACATACACATGCACCATCAGAATAATTTCCAATTTAATTTGTTGTGCAGTGCAAGAAAATTAAAGAGAGGTGTAATTGGGTTATTTTGGTTTTCCGTGATTTTTCTTCCCCAATATTTTTTGTTGGTTTTTATGTGCCATGAATCGTGATGAGGACATTGTTCGGGAATAGTTTTCAGTCAAATTTATTTTATTCTTCATGATATACGCCTCTCGTCTATGTTTCTGTGAACTTTTTTTTTCAATGTGGTCTTCTGTGTTTGTTCTTTATTGTTTTTTTCCCTTCTCAACCCGATGTTGTCAATATTACATGAATTATTGGATACATTCACCGTTCAATTGTTGACAAAATAGACCCAACTAGTGAGGATGTAGAAAGGGTAAAAATACCTTATCAATTACATTGGGTTACATATTTTTGTGAAATGTGATCAGAAGAATTTATTTACCGTGCCTTCAATTGATCAGTAAAAAATACTTTTGATGAACCATGACGAGGATCCCCCTTTTTTAGTTCAAAAGTGGAAGAATGGCTTATGATGACATTTGTGATGGAAAATTGTTTACTAGATCTGTTTGTTGTTTTGAATTTAGATTTGGAACCGGTTTGAATTGATAATTCTTGTTTGGTTTTTTTTGTCTCTCAAATAGAGTTAAATATTTAAGAAATAAATCATGGAAGCCAGAATGTGTTTTGAGTTTTAACATGGATTGGCGAATATTAGTATTTTATCCAGAGCCAGAGGCGAGGGATAAAATTTACTAATATCCGCCAACCGAATTTAAAACTCAAAACACATTCTGGCTTCCATGATTTATTTCAATTCTGATATGTCTAAGAGTACGAATACGGTAGTATACTTTGATTGGAAGATGGTAATTCATATTTATGCTTGCGGAAAATGTCGCACACAATTTATGCTGCCAAATTCGAGCAGACGATAATTCATCAACATGTACATTTACGACGGAAAAGTCAGTCACATGCACCAGCGCATGCGCTAATGAGATTATACCCAATCGATAAATAGCTTGTTTGTCTACAAAGTGAAAGAAGGACGTCAAGTTAGAATATTTATCTTATTTATTTTGACAACAGTATGAAAAAAGGTCATTCGGTGTGCGTGTGTAGATTTCTGTGAAAATATTCGATTCCAAGACATGTACGTTAAATGTCCCAAGATCCAATCAACATATTTTGTAAATCGTGATATTTACATATGTATATATAGGGAGTATCGGTGTAGTCCCAAAAAATGTCACTTATTTCAGGCAAGCCCACTTCAATAGATTCCATGTCTTCCAGAACACAATTTGGATTTATTGTTGTAAGATTCGATTACGCTACATCATTAAGTACAATAATTGAACTGGATTATAACAAAACATTTCTAAAGTTTTGTAAAATTGTGTTTTTCGTAAAATACATATATCTTCATATTTTTTTCTACATTCAAAATAAATTCTGAATTATTCTACAAGACATGAATAACAAAATGACACCCATTAAGTACTCTTGCCCTTGCCTCAATACCAATACATTTTTTAGGAAAGAAATGAAGTAACTAGCTTCAATTTATTTGAACAAAAATTTACTTTGGATTATTATTTCATGAATCTGAAGAAAAAATAAATAAAAAGGTTTTGCTTAAAAAACTGGTTTAATACATTGTGTAAGTAAAACTAAATAGAAAACAAATGTGTGATTTGTCTTAACAAAAATTTGATTACCATATGACTTGAAAAAAATTCTAGAGACATAAATTCCCAGCTCCAACACAAAGATAACAAAATGATTGGTCATAAATCAATTGCAGATCGCAACAAATAAATTGAACTGCATGAAAAATAACTTGAAATGTCACTGAACTTAGTAGACCCTTTTTTTTTTTTTTTACAGGAAGTACAAAGAATCATGGGAGTTGTCCACTGGACAAAATTTTATCCAGTGGATAGCTAGCCAACCATTGTCTTTACTTTTGAACAACCAATATTGTCCACTGGATAAGGAGTTGTAAAGTTGTCCATTAACCTTATCCAGTGGATAACTTTATCCAGTATTTTGAATAACCAGGTCCTGGAGTGTTTGAAAAATCTTCCAATACTATTGTAGTTACAGCCCCTGACACTTAAGATTCCAATTTTTTCGTTTATTCGTTCATCTGCTTACGATAATAGCATCTGTTTCTCTGCATACTCTGAAAGCATTTGTTCATGTACATAAAATATGAGCACACATTCGATTGTTTTAGACATATATAAACAACAATGACATACCCTCTGAGTCTAGCTTGCGAGTATGTAGAGAACATCAGAGTTAAGGTTTAATAATCTTATTTTTCAAAATCAAAGGAGTAAATATAATAAGCTGTACAAGACATGAAATAAAAGTCTCAATCTTTGTGCATCAAATTTTATTCTCATAAACCAGTAGTGATTTTCAAGATCGATGATAGCGATACCAACATCGACCGATGATGTCTTTACAGACTTTAATTTCTCAAATAATCTTATTGCAATTGTAAGTTTGACAAAAGAAGAGTTGAATTAAATTGCTGTGGTCGCTGGTGATTTTAATATCAGGGGTTAAAAAATCCACTGGTCCGTGACCGGCGATTTGTGGGTTTAGAACTAACATTTTCTAATCTTGTAAAGACCGATAGACCTGTTGAAACTGTCCAATTACGGACTAAATGGGAGGTTATAAGTCAGTGACAGATGTTACTGCATAATTTTAATCTAACATTCATTGCCTCTTTTAATATTGTTAACATTGAATTGTGTAATCTGAAATAATTCAAGATCGTTTGTCTTGTTCTGTATGAACCTCTGGTAATTAACGGAGCACACACACCCGGGATGATTGTAACAGAATAGCTTAAGATCAGTTTTGTGCTTTACGGAAAAACGGTAATTCTTCAATAATACTTAAGCGTATTAGTGGAACAGTTCAAACATAAAAGTGGCCCGAAAGTCATTGACCAATTTTTTTTAAGGTTAACAGAGCGGCTCGTGATACTGACAATAAATTACATAATGAAAAAACATCACAACTAACAAAAGATCAAAGATACAATAGACTTAAATGGAAGAGAACATTTCAAACATCGTGGAAGGAAAAAAAATCCTTCGGTTGAAGAAGTGGTAGTCTGATAACCCCAGCGATCCAATCTCGTTGAAAATAAACTTTCGAAGACATTTTCTGATCTGCATCTCCAGAGATTAGATTTCCAAAGACATTTTATGCTTTGTATCTTTGGAAGTCTAATCTCAACGAGATTACCGGCGATCATGCTAATGAGAATTATGAAGTAAATACTGTAGAATATATCCAGAATTTGCAACAACAAAAAACAGTGCTTTATTTAATGGCACACCAATATATGAAAATTGACTGTTTGATAGCCCAAGAAAAAAATAAAAGCAGGTTTTATAAAATTAAGTGTACAACAGCATCTGATCAGGTATTGGCCAACCCAAAATAGTCATTTTAAACAATATATGTCACTCAGTTACTAGTAAGTTAATTGTGTGTTCAACAAATTGATATGTGCTTAGCGGAGAGGCAACAAATACCAATTTCATAGTCTTTGGTTTGACCCCAACGTGGCTCGAACCCAGGATCTACCACACTCAAGGTGAACACGCTAACCATTACACCACCGATGCGGTCCAACTGTATTGAAGGAACATAATTATCTTACATTAATAATATAATTTTTATATACTCAAACACTTTTTACTGAAAGCATACTTTGTACATGTAAAAAGAAGAGAGGTTGTACAGGCATAGTTGATCAATCCCATTCATTTATCACTGATGTATGAAAGTTCGTCACCCTAACGCTCCATGCTTAATTTCTATTATCAGAAGCGCTTGGTTATATTTTGTAATCATCTAATGTATTCTTTTCCTACAATTATGAAACATGTTCCATGTATTTATTCATTTTCAATGCACCGTAAAATGTAAATGGATATGTATAAAACTTCGTCACCTTTTGCATGTTAGAAAGATTGGATTTAATACCAAAGATTTCAAGGCCAAAGCTAAAAGACATTAGTTTACTTATGTGATAATGGTCTCTTAATTATACAAACAGTGCCACTAGCACAGAAAACAACAACAAATTAAAAACAAAAGTATTTTCTTACCTTATGATGAAGATTATGAATGTTGTGAATTTATAAGTTCACCCCATAATGAATTATTGCTCAAATAAGATTTAATATATAACTTGAAAATAAAAAATCTAACGACAAACATCAAAAATAACATATTAACAAAATTAATTCAATTCGTGTTACATTGTTATTCACTACAGTGGGCACAAAAGAATGTATCCCCTCTTCGAACAACCCTCTGTTTTGTGCAATATACAAAGTGCACGCAATGATTACATTTTTTCATTTGAACATTGAACCCATTTAGTGAAGATCAGGGCAACAGAATTTCGTACTTCATCAGGGGTGAACTTATTGCAAATGCAACACTTTTCCTCCTCTTGAATTTCTGAATTACTACCTATGTCATCATTATCAGAAACAAAAAATATGTGTGATGGTCAAGGATTTTGAGATAAAGCAACAATATCACACTTTGCATTCTTTGTAGCACTCGTTCCTTTTGTTGACTTGGCTTTTACCATTTTCTCTGGTTTAATGTTTCTTTGATTTGATTTACTTGACCTTTCAGACTGAAATGTTTTAATCTTTTCAAAGGTTTTGTCTTCAGTTACTGCTTTTCCTGCAGTATGTTTACTTATGCAATTCCTTGGTTTGGAAATTTTGGTATATTTGGTGTCTTTAATCTTGTCAATCCTACTTTCAAAAAAATCCTCTGGAGTTGACAAATCACTTTCTGACACATTTTCAACATTATTTACTATTGTTTGAAGAAATACTTCAGAGGGTTTGGTTTCAAAATTACTGATAATACTTGTCAGTTGGGAAAATTCCAGTAGATTTAAACCCAGATATCAAATTGTCGGCAGATAGTGCTCTATAACAGTGCCTGAAATGAGGGCCAGCCTTTGAATTTTTTTTTTTTGGGCCAGTAAAATATTAGTCACTGGCCCAAATGGCATAATGGTGGCCCATAAATTTTGTGACATTTTTTTTTATGAAAAAAAGACATCAGATATCAATATATAAACAGTTTTCAGGTTAATTGGTTTTTTTTTTATCAATAACATTAAAATTCATTCTTTCACTAGTCTCAGCTTAATGTTTTGTCTGAAAACAAATTTTTTGTTTGTTAACGCAAATGTTTGATAAATTTGGAATTTTACATGCTTTTTTGATTGAATATTAATATCTATGACAATTTTTTTTTAATTTCATGAAGAATATTCATAACTTTTTGTCACTGTTCATTTATTTTTACTTTTCTTTCAATTGGCTTATCTTGAAAGTCAAGCTTTCATAACAAAATGGCGACAATACATAAGAACACACATGTTTTGACGAACTTCGTAATAGCAGTGTCCTAACATTATCCCCACTCAAAAATCATGTGATTGTAGCTGGAATCTTCAATGTGAAGATGGAATGTAAACAAAACATCGAAGACGTATGCTTTTGGCAATAAAAGAGAATTCAAAGTGTTAGAAAAAGGGAATTAGTGCAAAGTCTTAAAATTTGCACAGGCTAAGAATGTAAATGAGTACTTACTTGTTTGACATGCATCTTGATCCAAATGACCCACTATGATAAAAATTGACGTCTGCTATCGAACCATCACTGCCGGTGCACATATATTGGACGAACGCAAGTGCACACGTGAAAACAGTAAAGGTGACGAAGTTTTATGCACGACAAAGTTAGATGCATTGAGGATACAGTTGTGAATAAAATATGTTTAAAACAAACAAGAGATTAATTTTTGATATACGGAATGCAAGAACAGCTAGACTTTATATTACATATATCTTACACTTTTTTTTGCCATAATAAGACTTTTAAGAAGGAACTTGTTTTCCATAGACAAATGCTCATTGATATTTTCTCATGTGTTGCATTTTCTGCTATGCAGTGCTTACTCCTTGTGTGTACACTAAATCAGGTAAACAAGATAATAAAGCATTGGATTAATAGTACATCCTTTACCTGTGCTTTCAAACTCATCATATCTGGTGTTAACACCCTCAGATTCTCTATCAATATGTTCTCTGTATTGCCATAGTCTATGTAGGTAATACCCACAGACCTTCCTTCAATGCTATCTACTCTGGCCCTGTACCAGTTTTTATCACTAAACTGTACTGCATAAATCATGCCAAGTTCTGGTGTCTGTACTAGATCTATAGATTCTGCATACCTCTATTAAAACAGTATTCACATGTGTAATGCAAGATCAAAACGTTAATTTCCAATGGCCTTAAATAAAATCCATAATAAAAAAATGGCCAATCAGAAACAAGAATTGCCTGTTGCGGCCGTGTTTGTTAATGGATCAGGACAAAATGTGTAATCTTTATAGAGGACCTTCCATAGATGCTTCCTACCAAGTTTCAGTTCATTTGGCTATGGGGTGTTAGAGGAGAAGATTAAAATGTGAAAAGTTAACAGACGACGGATGCCAAGTGATGGCAAAAGCTCACTTTGCCTTTGGCAAGGTGATCTAATTATTTAAAAGCTGACATTGAATTTTCCAAAGCCTGAGAAATATGTGCGTCACTACGATTTTATGGTTTAAAAGTTGTAGCCATAAATATCATTATCTTAAGCATTAATTAGGGTTATACCTCTTATGGAGTGGTCAAATCATTTCGGTCAAAACATAACGAAGCTGCACCATGACATTCTGAAAAATTTTCATAATTTGATTTTTTCTGTATCTATTATGGTTTACTAGTTTAAGTGATAACAAGGTCCAAGGTAAAGGTCATCATGACCTTTAATCCATTGTGTTGTCAGTTCTTCTTCGATATATGGATTCTGATTACCCCTTTGGTATCTTCAAAAACTTCTTTAATCTTTAACCTAGTCTCTATGACTATTGAATTTTGACACTTAGCGGGCATTGTCCCTTGACCCCACTGGTGGCATTACCTGCATAAAGACCCCCAAAACAAAAGCCCATCAACTACAAATCCAAGGGTTATACATGCATGGAAATGTTCTCTACATTATTCCTTCTTTGCATATAAAAGCAAATGTTTATAGAAGAGGCCTTTAAATATAGAATTAACACAGGTTAACAAATCCTACCTTGTTCATTCTACCCATTAGGTCAATTTTGGCTTCCATCATCTCTATGTCAAGTAATTCTACAGCTAAATGGTCTGGCGTAGTAGCATAAGCCACCATTACCTAATATCATAAAAAGTAACTATATTGTATTTTTTTAAACATCAAAGATTTACTTATGGAAATGCATCAATGTAACAACCAAATATCTTATGGGAAAATAATCTGAAAGCTAGTATAATGTTTCATCATTCTATAATGTTTTTCTTATACTTATTAATTAAAAAAAAATCTGATCAATTTACTTTACTCCTACATATAATAGATAAAACTAGAACATGTATTGCTCACTTGATTATTCACACAAAGTTAGAATGGTGTATATTCAAAGTCCAGATTTTGAGAAAAATATATTTTTCACATAAGGTCCCATGTTAAACTTTAACTAAAAACATGATTTAAAATAAAAATAGAAAATCTTGGACATTATGATCCCTGTTTCTTTTCTTATATGTGAATCATAAAAAGCTATAACAAATCTATTGGAACACTTCAGACAAGAATTTTCCAAATGATGTTTCCTACCAAGTTTCGGTTCATTTGGTCAAGCGGTTTCAGAGGAAAAGATTTTTTAGAAATCGACCAATCAGAAACAAGAATTGCCTGTGGTGGCCATGTTTGTTAATGTAATGGAGACGAAATGAACAATCTCTATAGAGGACCTCACATAGATGCTGCCTACTAAGTTTCAGTTCATTTGGCTAAGGGGCTTTAGAAGAGACCCAAAGATCATTTCAACTCAAATTTCTGAGCAAAAGATTTTGATGTGATTTTTATCTCATAATATTCCTAAACGGAATAAACTGGCTGAAAAAATCTCACAGAAAAACCCAGAATATATGTCAAGCTACTCATTGCCATATAGCTGCAGTTAAAATTTGAGTTCATTTTGATTTGTAATAAAGCGGAAATTGACAACTAAAAAAAATTTCTATTTTTAGTAACAGCAGCCATTTTGAATGGAGGGCGGGGCTGTCGGACACAATATTGAAAGGGGACCACCCAAAGACCATCCCAGCCAAATTCTCTTTAATTTGGTTCAGCGGTTTCAGAGGAGAAGATTTAAATGTAATCTTTTATCAAATATTTAATATGTCTAATTTGTATAATCAGTATAAATCGGTTGAAAGAAAAATTTCACAGAAAAACCTAGAATACATGTTAATCTACTCATTGTCATGTAGCTGCAGTTAAAATTTGAGCTTATTTTGATTTATAATAAAGCAGCAATGGACAATTGAAGAAATTTCTACTTTTAGTAACAGCAGCCATCTTGAATGGAGGGTGGAGCTGTCGGACACAATTTTGAAATGGGACTACCCAAGGACTATCCCTGCCAGGTTTGGTTTAATTTGGTTCAGCGGTTTCAGAGGAAAAGATTTAAATGTGATCTTTTATCAAAATATGCCTAATTTGCATAATCGCTATAAATCGGCTGAAAGAAAAATTTCACAGAAAAGCCCAGAATATATATATGTTAAACTACTCATTGCCAAGTAGCTGCAGTTAAAATTTGAGCTCATTTTGGACAATTGAAGAAATTTCTATTTTTAGTAACAGCAGCCATCTTAAATGGAGGGCGGGGCTGTCAGACACAATTTTGAAAGGGACCCACCCAAGAACCATCCCTGCCAGATTTAGTGTAATTTGGTTCAGCGGCTTCAGAGGAGAAGATTTAAATGTGATCTTTTATTAAAATATGCCTAATTTGCATAATCGGTATAAATCGGCTGAAAGAAGAATTTCACAGAAAAACCCGGAATATATGTTAAACTACTAATTGCCATGTAGATGCAGTTAAAATTTGAGCTCATTTTGACTTATACTAAAGCAGCAATGGGCAATTGAAGAAATTTCTATTTTTAGTAACAGCAGCCATCTTGAATGGAGGGACACAATTTTGAAAGGGACCCACCAAGGGACCATTCCTGCCAGGTTTGGTTTAATTTGGTTCAGCGGTTTCAGAGGAGAAGATTTAAATGTGATCTTTTATCAAAATATGCCTAATTTAAGCTCATTTTGACTTATACTAAAGCAGCAATGGACAATTAAAACTTCATCCCCCCTTTTTTCTATTTTTAGCTTGGTGGCCATCTTGGTTGGAAGTCGGGATCACCAGATACAATTTTGGAAGGGGACCATCCAAGGACCATTCCACCAAAGTTTGGTTCAAATTGACCCAGTGGCTTCAGAGGAGTTGATTAAAATGTGAAAAGTTAACGACGGACGACAGACGACCAGTGGTGACAATAGCTCACTTGACCCTTTGGGTCAGGTGAGCTAAAAAAAGGACCTGTTCCATGTGACGATACTAACCCAAGTTGTCATCGGCATCCTCGACCTATGGAATGCTTCAACCTATCTTAGTATTCCCCCCAAAATTTAGCCGAAAAACAGCAATTCGACCTATCGTCCCCATCGACCTATAGTCTATAAAATACGGTATATACCACACCAAGTTTCAATCTGACTTTTCGTGCGTAAGATATCATCTGGAAACCAAAAATTTAGCACATTCAATAATTGTTGAATAATTGTCACTATCGAACTTGACCTAGATACTTCTAAGATAAACTTATATCAGTCTTCACGAAGTGTGTTGGTCTGTCTGTCAAAACCGATAAAATCTGACAGAGACCGGTAAAATGTCAAATATCACCAGTCCGAAAGTCTGACATCGGTTCGAACTTTAGCTTATACCAAAAATCGTAACTCTGCACATGCAGATGCTACATTGGGCTTAAAAAATTTTGAAGGGGTGATTCCCAGAGAAAACAAAAAACTGACACAGAGGATTCTAATTGAAATTTATTCCACTGTCAATGGAGCTTCTAGAACAGCATTAATTTACGTTTTCAGTTTTATTATAATGTCAGACAGGTGAGCTAAAAATTACAGTTGTTATCAAAATATATGTCAGAACACAGACATTTTTATGTCTATAAAATAAACTTAATACATCAATACAAACAATGGAAATGGTGCCAAGGACCATCCACTGATGTTTGATGTACAATTTGGGATCAATCTAATTTTTGCTTTTTATGATGAAATTTTTTTTTAACATTCACTTTTGCAAGCAGCCATTTAATAATATCTGTACACGTTGTTCCTTACTAATGATGGCAACATAAATAATTCTTACCTCAATTTCAGTATTAATGGGGATTTCTGAGTATTCTATTGGTGGTTTCTTAGGTAATGACTTCACACTTTCTGGTGTAGATTTGAGGTTCACTTGACCTCCTTGTTTTGGACTTGCTTTGCCATGTTTCTGAGGTTGTGGCTTTGTTCTTGATTCTAAAATATACAATGGTGGTAACAGTAATTCAGAATAAATTGAAACTTTAAGCTTGAAAATGTGGATTTACTACTTCATGGTGTATACATTTGATCATATGACCTCTTCCAAGGTCAAACAAATTAATAAACATTGCCTGTGACATTTACATTTTTATGTCTGTAAGGTACAATTTACAACATAACAACCTTCATCCTTGAATAAAGTTTTTGTTTAATTTAAATGTATATTCTGACAAAATAATGACTTTGGTCCTATTTTCAACTCCTATATAAACATTCCTGGACTAATCTAAAAATTATGATGCTAAAGCAGAGAAGCAATAACTACCAACTTTACAGTATTTTTTTACGTGACCAGGGGGTCGAATCCATGATCTACCACATCTGAGGTAACCATGCTAATCATTACACCAATGATGCGGTTTATCCTAAATTGATATTCTTAATACCTTAATCAACGCACAGTTAAGATTTAAAACACAAAATTTCTCTTAAATTATTTTGTTAAAAGAACCTTCTGAACTCCCAGGACTAGGCAGCTTATTTCTCTGCTTGCTGTCATGCTCCACATTCCGTTGTGGTCTCTTCTGTGAACTTTGATCTTCATTCTTTAAATTACATGTTATTTTATCTCCAGTAGTTTGTTCAACCTGAGTTTTAATTTTCTGAATGAGATAGAAAAGATTAATGCAGACATAGTCTTCCAACAAAAGTATTGGTAAAATTGATGTCAGTGTAAAAAGGATGCAAATGTAAGTATACATTCAAAGTAAAAGTTCTTTCTTATTATACAAGGTAAATATATCAGGTATCCCATGAACATAACCAAGAGCCTGTATCGTTCACCTGGTTATTAAAAGAATCAATTGGTCCTATGTAAAAACTATGTCCTGTAGTGGTAGTCATCTTGGAATTACGATCAACATAAAAAACACAAAGTTTGTAAAGGACCTTCTAATGATTGATGCACAGTTTAGGTTCAATCAGTGCAATAGCTTCAGAGAAGAAAATATTTCTGTATTTTCCCATATGGTCCTGTGTTAATACTATGATCTATGGTGGCAGCAATCTCGGATTTCGATCGGCATAAAAAACCCAAACTTTGTAGAGGACCTTCAAATGATTATTCCTGGGCAGTTTGGTTTCAATTGTCCAAGTGGTTTAAGAGAAGAAGCGTTTTGAAACATTTTTCCCATAGGGTCCAATGTTAAACTAAGTCCTGCCGTAGCCGCCATTTTGAATTTCATATCGGAACAAAAATCCTAAAGTTTGTAGAGGACCATCCAATGAACATTCATGTTCAGTTTGGCTTTAATCATATTTGTAGTTTCTGAAAAGAAGGCATTTGAACATTTTCCCATAGAGTCCAATGTTAATCTATTTCCTGCGGTTTCAGAGGAGAAGAATCTAAAAAATCACCCAATCAGAAACAAGAATTGCCTGTGGTGGCCATGTTTGTTAACGGATCGGGGACGAAATGAGCGTTCTTTATAGAGGACCGCCCATAGATGCTTCCTACCAAGCTTCGGTTCATTTGGCCAAGTGGTTTCAGAGGAGAAGAATTTTAAATATCAGCCAATCAGAAACAAGAGTCGCCTGTGGCGGCCATGTTTGTTAATGGATCGGGACAAAATTAGCATTCTTTATAGAGGACCGCACATAGATCCTTCCTACCAAGTTTTGATTCATTTGGCCAAGCGGTTTCAGAGGAGAATTTTTTTTTTAAATCAGCCAATCAGAAACAAGAATTGCCTGTGGTGGCCATGTTTGTTAATTTTTTTAAATCTGTATAGAGATAACTGCATTTTGAATACAGATATCTATATTTAAATAAAAGTTATCTTTCTTTTAACAGAGAAGATATTTTAGAAATCAACCAATCTGAAACAAGAATTGCCTGTGGCGGCCATGTTTATTATACAATCGGGACAAAATGAGCAATCTTTATAGAGGACCTTCCATAGATGCTTCCTACCAAGTTTCGGTTCACTTGGACAAGCGGTTTCAGAGGAGAAGATTTTTTTAAATCGGCCAATCAGAAACAAGAATTGCCTGTGGTGGCCATGTTTGATAATGGATCGGGACGAAATGAGCATTCTTTATAGAGGACCACCCATAGATGCTTCCTACCAAGTTTCGGTTCATTTGGCCAAGCAGTTTCAGAGGAGAAGAAGTTTAAAAATCAGCCAATCAGAAACAAGAATTGCCTGTGGCGGCCATGTTTGTTAATTTTTTTAAATCTGTATAGAGATAACTGCATTTTGAATACAGATACCTATATTTAAACAAAAGTTATCTTTCTTTTAACAGAGAAGATATTTTAGAAATCAACCAATCTGAAACAAGAATTGCCTGTGGCGGCCATATTTGTTAACGGATCAGGACAAAATGAGCAATCTTTATAGAGGACCTTCCATATATGCTTCCTACCAAGTTGCGGTTCACTTGGACAAGCGGTTTCAGAGAAGATTTAAAAAAATCAACCAATCAGAAACAAGAATGGCCTGTGGCGGCCATGTTTGTTAACGGATTGGAACTAAATGAGCAATCTTTATAGAGGACCTTCCAAGGATGCTTCCTACCAAGTTTTGATTCATTTGGCCAGGCGGTTTCAGAGGAGAAGATTTTTTTAGAAATCCATAGATGCCAACTCCTTTTTGGTGCAATCAGTAAGAAAAATTTGAGACGTCAGTGATTTTTTTCAGTAATCATAATTTTTCATAAAATTTTATCATAATCGTACTACGTTGTAGCACCGACAATCTTCCCGACCACCATGCTGAATGGAAAAGTCTTGGTTGCAATATTTGCAATAGGCCATAAAGGCAAGGGAACTCAATACAATATTCATTGTCCCAGTTTCCTTTTCTGTGCTGCAGAAGCTTCACTTGTTCCCTCAGACATCGTGAAATTGACAAAAACGTGCTGTGTTCATTACCTACTCTGGATCGAACAAGAAATGGATAGATCGTTTTCTACTATAGATAGTCCCGAGAAACCCAAAAGTATTTAATAATCGGAATCCCTGGAGCGCTTATCTTTACACGATTTTAACAGACAATTAAGCGTCTAAATGATCACAATGATATTTAAATGGGGAACGGTTCCGGGCCGGCAATAATCGGAAATCCATAACAAGTAGACTGTTGACAGCAACACCGTAATTTTGGCCCGAAATTCGTAAAAATTACGGAAAAATCGTAATGGTTGGCATCTATAGAAATCAACCAATCAGAAACAAGAATGGCCTATGGCGGCCATATTTGTTAACAGATCGGGACGAAATGAGCAATCTTTATAGAGGACCTTCCATAGATGCTTCCTACCAAGTTTCGGTTTATTTGGCCAAGCAGTTTCAGAGGAGATGATTTTTTTTTAAATCGGCCAATCAGAAACAAGAATTGCCTGTGGTGGCCATGTTTGTTAATGGATTGGGACAAAATGAGCAATCTTTATAAAGGACCTTTCATAGATGCTTCCTACCAAGTTTCAGTTCATTTGGCTGAGGGGTTTCAGAGAAGATAAAAATGTGAAAAGTTAACGGACGACGAACGCCAAGTGATGGCAAAAGCTGACATTGCCTTTGGCAAGGTGAGCTAAAAAAGGAAGTGGGAAAACATACCAATAAACTTTGTAATGGAACTTTATCATTGGATTTCCCGGTAGAGCTTAACTAAAGTAATATTTTTTATTGTTTATTGAAAACTTAGGTTAAAGCATTGATGGCATTGTCTGTCATTTTGAATACTTTTGTCATGGTATTTTTTGTGTTCAATTATTTGAATTGAAAGCTTGTGTTGTTGATATTGGTGAATTGCTGACCATCACTGTTTCCACTTTCTTTTTATAATGTTATTGTTTGTCCTTTTGTCCTTTTTATTTTGGCCATTGAATTGTCTGTCTTTTTTTTATTTACAGTTTCTGAATACATCTTGGGTATCTTCAAAAAACTGTTCAACAATATTTCTGTTACACTATGGCTGGCAGTCTTATTGGTGCTTCACATGATGTCTGAGCAGATATGAGAAGGACAGTGGTAAGATTGTCCAGATTTCTTCACATTACTTTAAATATTAAAATGTTTGATCAACAAAGGCACCTCTTTTCTCATAATAAAGTGTAATGTTTAACAACTTCAAACATGGAATTTTATTGTGAGTGCACTGAAAATTACCCAAATGCATAGTTATAAAATAGGCCTAGTCAACCAGCCAATGCTTCATATGACATCAAATGGATAAGGGTGTAAAAAGTCAAATAATTTGTTGATTTTTTTTTAGACAGGTCCAGCATATAGGATCGTAAATAAAGATCTTGGATTTTAACTTGATTGTTAGTTTGTGCTGCTTTGTAAACAATCAATAACAAATATTTCTGAAAAGAAACTTGGGGAGAAAAATTCTTAAAAATATAGATCAAACAAAAAACATACCTCAGTCATGTCATCTCCAACAGAGATTTCAAATTGTCCTTCAAATGTCCTGGCAAAATCATTGTCTATGTTAGTGCCATTACTGAAAAAAAAATGACAGTTTATGTGCTTATTACACAGACATTATATATATATATCTATATTTGCATACATCATATCTAAAAAAAATCTGTCACTGTCACTGCTACGGCAATTACACTATGCTGGTGTCATGTGGTATTTTGAACCCCTGAAAAATCTACCCCGGGTCCTATATGGGTGTAATACCACTAGACCCGGAAACAAGTCGAAAAGGATGTATGATAAAGTAGTACGTAAATACAAAAATGAATTCCTACATTGCTACATAAAAAAATAAACCCTATTAGATACTGCAAAATACTGAATGTCAGCAGACACCTACAGATATTAGGATAATCTTAAGCCCATATTTGATGACCTTGTGGTTTTAAATAAAAAAATTGAGTGCATTGGAAAGAAACCACCTGAACTTGTGTTCAATAGAAAGTGAAAATAGGACTTTTGAGGGTAGGCAACGTCAGACTGTCTGTTTTTTCTTATATGCTATTAAATGTATGTTGATTTTCGGAGATACGCTTCCAATAAGGTACCTCTTCCATGAGATATGAGTGTCACTTACATTAAACTTCAGGTGAAACCTGTATGAAAGCTCAAAAAGATTTTATTTAACATAGAATGTTATGGAGAATTCTTCAGTGGTATTACTCCTATATACTATATGGTATTTTGACCCCGGTGTCAAATTTCTTTCGTAGTATTTTGAACCCCATCATGGTAAATTGAACCCCCTCATTTTTACCAAAAGATGGGATTCGAAATACCATGGGTAGGGGTGTCAAAATACCATGGGTTGGTAGGGGTGTCAAAATACCATGGGTAGGGGATTCAATATACCATGGGTAGGGGGTTTGATGTACCACGGATATGAGGGTTTGATATACCATGGGTGTGGGGTTCGATATCTCATGGATAGGGGGTTTGATATACCATGAGTGGGTGATATACCATGGGTAGGGGTTTTTAAATACTAATTACAATACAATTCTTTATTAGCACAATTTACACCCAATATAGGGTTAAAGGCTACAAACAAACAAAAAATGGATCAAACACATACACAAACAACAATTATCATACACAAACAAACAAAAAAGCTGTTTCACAATATAACAAATGTAATCAAGTGCCCCCTGTCCTCAGTTCCAAAGACCGTTTAATAAAGGAGTCTAAAGATTTCACTTGTTATGAAGAAGTAGGATTAAGAATATTTTCAATTTTGTCAATATCATTTAATGTATTAATTCTAGACGAATATAGAAGGTCATCGAGAAAAGCTGTTCTTAATCTGTCATTAATTGTACAATATAAAAAGAAATGTGCCTCGTCATCCACTACTCCACATTTTTCACTAAGTCTTAACTGTCTAGGAATTTTATAGTATCGTCCCCTTTCAATGCCTAAGGAATGGTCACTTACTCTAAATTGACATATCAATTTTCTGATCACATTTTCTGGATATTTTAAGTAAAATTCTAGTTTGTATTCAGTTTTTAAAGTTAAATAAAAGAAGTTTACTTTTATCATCTATTGATTCAAGTTTCTTATTATAAATATCTAGATATTCCTGTTCAACTGCATTTTTATCTTTTTTTTTAAGCTTATTTTTAATCTTTTTATTAAATTCTTCATTTGAGTGATTAATTTTATTTTCATATCTTACATGATTGACATACGAAAACCAAGAGTAGATCCCTTTCTCATGAAGGGATTTGGAAAGTGAATAACACTCTTTCAGCATAAGAGGCGTATCATTGGCTAAGATGAGGTCTTCATATAACAATGACTGTGTTTTAATAAAACAATCAATTGGTAGCCTTCCAAGTTCAGACCTAGATGCAATGTTACTAGCACACTTCTTTAATCCTAAATTACAAAATTTGTTGTGAACTTTGTGAAGAAGGTTTTTATCAAGAAAATTAAAGTGATCAACTTGAGAGTTACTCTTTGAAGCTCTAATATAATATATAATATGCTTTATATGTATCCATATTCCAAATTTCGCAATTATAAGTTAAAATAGGACAAACTAATGAATCAAATAAGTGAGTTGATACAGTAACTGGTAGTTCACTAAGACTACACATATAACTCTAAATAGAATACATCACTTTCAGAACCTTTTTGAATAAAGCTTGAAGACGATATAAAATTTCCATTTTGGGAGATTACATTTCCTAGGAATTTGAATTCATTTACATTTTCAAGTAGATTGATGTTATATGTAAAGTTTGGTTTAGGTTTTCTATTCAAGCTACCAATAGTCATTGTTTTTGTTTTCTTATAATTGACTGACAGTTGCCATTTATTACAATAAGTCAACAATTTATTGAGACTTTCCTGTAGCCCTTCCTTTGATTCAGAAAGAACTAAAAGGTCATCTGCAAACATCAAACTTCCAATACTAGAATTTTCTAAGATTAGTGGATCACAATTTTTGCCCTAAAATAAGTCTGAAATATCATTAATATAACTGTTAAAGACCATGGCGAACGTCTCTGTTGATATTAAACTAGAGGCTCCCAGGAGCCTGTCATCGCTCACCTGCTTTTCAATTTGACATCGTAAGTTGATAGAAAATGGGGGTGTTACACATAATTTTGAAAGTGGGCCACCCAAAGATCATTTTAACTCAAATTTCTGAGCAAAAGATTTTGATGTGATTTTTATCTCATAATATTCCTAAACAGAATAAACTGCCCGCCTGAACAAATCTCACAGAAAAACCCAGAATATATGTTAAACTACTCATTGCCATGTAGCTGCAGCTAAAATTTGAGTTCATTTTGATTTGTAATAAAGCAGAAATTGACAACTAAAGACATTTCTATTTTGGGTAACAGCAGCCATTTTGAATGGAGGACGGCGCTGTCAGACACATTATTGAAAGGGGACCACCCAAGGACCATCCCCACCAAATTTGCTTTAATTTGGTTCAGCGGTTTCAGAGGAGAAGATTTAAATGTGATCTTTTATCAAAATATGCCTAATTTGCATAATCGGTATAAATTGGCTGAAAGAAAAATTTCACAGAAAAACCTAAAATATCTGCTAAACTACTCCTTGCCATGTAGCTGCAGTTAAAATTTGAGCTCATTTTGACTTATACTAAAGCAGCAATGGACAATTGAAAGAATTTCTATTTTTAGTAACAGCAGCCATCTTGAATGGAGGGCGGCACTGTCAGACACAATTTTGAAAGGGATCCACCCAGGGACCATCCCTGCCAGGTTTGGTGTAATTTGGTTCAGCGGTTTCTGAGGAGAAGATTTAAATGTGATCTTTTATCAAAATATGCCTAATTTGCATAATTTGTATAAATCGGCTGAAAGAAAAATTTCACAGAAAAACCCTGAATAAATTTAAAACTACTCCTTGCCATGTAGCTGCAGTTAAAATTTGAGCTCATTTTGACTAATACTAAAGCAGCAATGGACAATTGAAGAAATTTCTATTTTAAGTAACAGCAGCCATCTTGAACGGAGGATGGTCGGAACAAAAAGAAACAACACTTGATAGGGACCTTGCAAGGAACATTTCTGCCAAGTATGGTTCCAATCCATCCAGTGGTTCTTGAGAAGAAGTTTGTTTTACATATTTCCCATTGGGTCGCTATGTTAACTTATGTCCCCCGCTGGTGGCCATCTTGGATTTTCAATCGGTCCAAAAAGTAACAATACAACCCATCTGGACATGTAATCACTGGTGATCTGAAAGGTGATTTCTCATGGTCCTAAATTCAAAGAACCTCAACACATCAATTGGAAACATAATTTAAGATAATTATGGATGCTGTTGAAGATTATGCCAGAAGGTGGATAAAGAGAGAAGTAGACCAAGATCCTGAGTTAGAGTCCTTGTCAGACTGGGTTAGAACAATTAGGTCTCTAGTACAAGGTCGGATTCACAAACTCAAAAATTGTGTTAATAGTCTACCTAAGTCTGTATTTAAAGACCAAGAAGCTGTTAAGTGTATTTCCTCTCTTCATGACAAATATGTTATCGTTCCTGCGGACAAGGCTTCCAACAATATCGTGTTTGTATGTAAATCATATTACTTCGAATGCCTAATCAAGGAATTAGGCATAAATAACAGCACCTCTAGTAATACCACATACAAACCTACTTCGTTCGACAAAGATGAAATCCTAGCTAACCACAGATCATTTATGACCTCTTTAAACATTCCCTCTGGTAAAGAGTCTGAGGATTTACCCTATTTATATTGGATACCTAAACTCCATAAGACACCATACAAAGAAAGGTACATAGCGGGATCATCAACTTGTTCGACAAAAGAATTGTCTATTCACCTGACAAAGATTCTGTCTGCAGTAAAAGAGGGACAACAGAAATATTGTGAAACTGTTTACTCGCTTAGTGGCATAAATCACATGTGGATTTTGAAAAACTCTAAAGATCTTTTGGATAACCTTAAATCAAGATCTTTCTCTCAGGTATCCTCCATCAAAACTTTTGATTTTTCAACTCTATATACCACCCTACCGCATGACAAATTAAAAACCTGCTTAAAAGAAACAATTCACAAAGCCTTCAGTCATAGAAACTATGACTCAAAATTTGTTGTGATAGGCTACAATTCCACATATTTTTCAAACAAAATTCAAAAAGGTAAAACATGCTACTCCGAGGAACAAGTGATCAGTATGCTGGAGTTCCTCATCGATAACATGTTTGTCTCCTTTGGAGGGATACCGTTTCAGCAGGTCGTCGGCATACCAATGGGTACGAATTGTGCCCCTCTTCTAGCCGATTTATTTTTATACTCATATGAGTCGGAGTTTCTTCAAAAGCTTGTAAAAGATAAGAAGATTCATGAGGCTAGAGCCTTTAATTTCACAAACAGGTATATTGATGACGTTTTATCTATCAATAATTCTAGATTTGCAGAATTTCTTCCATTGCTATATCCTCCAGAGATGGAAGTTAAAGAGACCACAGATACCGCTTCGTCCGCATCATTTTTGGACTTATACCTCGAATTTGACGACAGTGGTCAAATCAGTACTAACATTTATGATAAACGGGACGACTTCAATATTAAAATCATAAATTTTCCAAATATGTGCAGCAATATACCAGCTTCTCCTGCATATGGTGTTTACATCTTGCAATTGATTCGTTATGCAAGGGCCGGTAGCAATTATTCTGATTTCCTGAATCGTCATCTTCATCTGAGAAACAGGCTACTGGACCAGGGCTATAAAAAGATTCGCCTTATTCGATCTCTTAAAAAGTTTATATTCCGATACGAAGATCTTGTCGAAATATATTCCGTCTCTGCAGAAAAGATTATAAACGATGGATTTTCATATAGTGAAAATGTATAAAGATAGGGTGTCAATATTTTTTTATCAATGTGTGACGTAAAAGTATATTTGACATTTACTTCACTGAGTTTGGTGCTGCTCTTGACAACTGTTTTACCTGTTTTGTTCAAGTATTGTTATAAATACTGTTATAGCGCTTTAAAATCTGATTCAACCCACCATTTCTTTAGAAATGCCTGTACCAAGTCAGGGTCATTACGGTTTTCACAGTTTTCCGGTTGTTGACTGATTTTGTCTGTTTATATACTTATGAGTTTTGACTTTCCCTTTGTAAGATTGTTCGGAGTTCGGTAATTTTGTTATTACCCTTATTTGGTTAGCAGCTTGCAATGATCATTCATGACAGTTTTCAATTCCATCCTCCATGTAGTATCGGAGAAGAAGATCTTTGAAATTTCAGCCAATCAGAGGCTATTATGGCCCCTGGCAGCCATATTGGATAACCGATCGGAACAAAAAGTAACAACAATTGATCAGAATCTTGTCAGGAACATTTCTGCCAAGAATGGTTCCAATCCATCCCGTGGTTCTTGAGAAGAAGTTTGTTTTACGTTGGGTTGCTACGTTAACTTATGTCCCCCGCTGGTTGGTCATCTTGGATTTTCAATCGGTCCAAAAAGTAACAACACTTGGTTAGCAGCTTGCAATGATCATTCAAGACAATTTTCAATTCCATCCTCCATGTAATATCGGAGAAGAAGATCATTAAAAATTTCAGTCAATCAGAGGCCTTTATGGCCCCTGGCAGCCATGCAGGATAACCGATCGTATCGAAAGTAACAACACTTGGTTAGACCATGCAAATGAACATTCCTGCCATGTTTGGTCCCATTTGCTTCAGTGGTTCTCTAGAAGAAGATTGAAATGTTTACGGACGGACGCCAAGTGATGGCAATAGCTCACATGACCCTTCGGGTCACCTGAGCTAAAAAGTTTATGAAACTATTGTTCTTTTTTAGTGACGATTGAGTTCTGAATACATATTTTGAATTATATCATTAGTTTTGTGACCAACTCCTGATGCTAATAGCTTGTAGAAAAGACCTTTAAGCCAAACTGAGTCAAAAGCCTTTCTTAAATCAATAAAGCAAGAACAAATTTACTTTTTGTTACAGTTTATATACTTGTTTATCAATGTTTTGAAAAGAAATAAACTATCTGTGGTTCTCATGTTGGTTTTAAATCCAAATTGTACATTACTAAATTTATCTCTCATACGAATAATATAGCCCAATGACCAGAGAAAGATTTTTAAAGATTTAATCGTCAAAAATACTATACGGCTATATAATATACCATTCAATTCGTCAAAGTATGTACTTTCAGAATATAGATGCCGTCAAAATCAAATGTGGTAACAGTTTTTCAGAAAATGAGGTTAAAGTTCATCAACCAGTTTTAACAGTATTTCACATAGTAAAGACAAAAAAAAGCAAAATTGCATTCTTTTCTAAATTTCAATTTCTCCTGTTGAATAATGATATATTTGTCCGAAAACTAAAATCTATTTACAGGACGTCGACTGATTTTTTTTTTGCTTTTGAATTATATTATCAACTTTATCAGAAATTTAACTGTTGAACTGTTATTGAAATACAATGGTATACAAAGGGATTTGTATCCAATAATTAAATAAATCAAAAACCCAAAAATATAACATGTTTTACTTAACATAAACTGAGTAATGGGAAGGGGACAAAATGAAACATCTTGATTAAAACATCAAACATTGTGTGAAATCAACTGAAGTATTTTTGAGTGGATTCTCTCATTTATTACATGAAGTAAAATATTAAAATTAACCGAAGTGAAAATGAAGAACAATAATATAGAGACAACGTCAATACAAGACACAATGAGACGATGGAAGACAAATGAAAACATTACGCTGCAAATTAAAAGCAAATGAGCATCTTGGTAATGGGGCAATCGCAAACGAACAAGCATGGATAGTTTGAACAGTAGGCATGCATGAATGGTATTATACTATTTTTCGAGATGGATCTTTGTATCTGTCGTACACAACCATGTCAAAACAAGTTTGCTTCTAATAAAACATAACAGTAGCTTCAATATGTTCCAAGAAACGTTTATTGTTCAGTTACCTAACTTGTGTCCTCTCTCAATGTATGCGTTTGTGTATGTTTGTGCCATTCTGATCCTTGGCAGAAGCATAAATCTGCACATACACAGATTGTTTGCATGGCGATTTTCCCTTACATGTACATACAAGATCTTGAAAAAGGCTACTGCATACATGCCAACCCTCGAGAGACTAAAAGCGGTTGGGGGGGGGGGGGGTGGGAAATGTTCAGAAGGACGCAAAATGGTGCATTCTGTTGCATTTTGGATATAAAATCTGTGTAGTCAAAACTTTAAATATAGTATGATAAAACAATGAAGATATGGAATTTTTTTCAGAAGGACGCAAAATGGTGCATTCTGTTGCAAGTGGAAGATTATGTTCTATTATGAAACCTTGAAATAATGTTTCTCCATTTATTACCGATTGAGTAATATCATCTGTAGAAGATTTGCTACTTCCTGGTAAAAACATTGCCAGGGATCTGGATGACTGAACGTCCTTACCATGAGTAGGGGTCGATATACCATGTATAGAGGGGTCAAAATACCATGGGCAAGGGTTTCAATATACTATGGATAGGGGGTTCAATATACCATGAGTAGGAGGTTAGATATACCATAGATAGGGAGTTCAAAATACCATGGAAAAGAGGTTTAATATATATATACCATGGATAGGGGGCTCGATATACCATGGGTAGGGGAGGTCAAAATACCATGGGTTCGATATACCATGTTTCATTTTTCAACAACGTTTTCGCAACAGGTGGAAACTAGAACTGTGAGTGACCTCACTGAGTGATACCCCCCACTTGCAATACTATGATGCTCAAACTTTGGAATACAGATATATTAGCAAGTTACCTATGACCAGAGGCTCCCAGGAGCCTGTAATCGCTCACCTGGATCAAAGCTGCTTTCAATAACAACGCAACTGCCGGACACCATTTTGGAAGAGGACCATCCAATGACTATTCCATCAAAGTTTGGTTTTAATCGAGCTACTGGTTCCAGACAAGATGGTTTTTATGTGAATTTCCCATAGGGTCCTATGTTAAACTAAGTACAGCTGTGCAGCCATCTTGGTCAGAGGACGGGACCACCAGACACAAATTTGGTTCAGCGGTTTCAGAGGAGAAGATTTAAATGTGATCTTTTATCAAAATATGCCTAATTTGAATAATCGATATAAATCGGCTGAAAGAAAAATTTCAAAAAAAAAAACCGAACATATGCTAAACTACTCCTTGCCATATAGCTGCAGTTCAAATTTGAGCTCATTTTGACTTATACTAAAGCAGCAATGGACAATTGAACAAATTTCTATTTTTAGTAACAGCAGCCATCTTGAATGGAGGGCGGGGCTGTCAGACACAATTTTGAAAGGGAACCACCCAGGGACCATCCCTGCCAAGTTTGGTTTAATTTGGTTCAGCGGTTTCAGAGGAGAAGATTTAAATGCGATCTGTTATGCCTAATTTGCATAATCGGTATATATCGGCTGAAAGAAACCCGGAATATATGCTAAACTACTTCTTGCCATGTAGCTGCAGTTAAAATTTGAGCTCATTTTGACTTACACTAAAGCAGCAATGGACAATTAAAATTTCATCCCCCCTTTTTTCTATTTTGAGCTTGGCGGCTATCTTGGTTGGAAGTCGGGATCACCGGACACAATTTTGGAAGGGGGCCATCCAAGAATTATTTCAGCAAAGTTTGGTTGAGATTGGCTCAGTAGTTTCAGAGGAGAAGATTTTTTTTTAATTTCATCCCCCCTTTTTTCTAATTTGCATAATCGGTCAAAATCGGCAAAAGTTCAAAGTTCATAAAAAATCCTGCAACACATGTTAAAAAGCTCATCATTATGCGTATACAGTTCAAATTTGGGCACATTCTGGCTTAAAATAGAGCAGTTTTGGCCATTTGAAGAAATTTCTATTTTTAGTAACAGCGGCCATCTTGAATGGAGGGCGGGGCTGTTGGACACAATTTTGAAAGGGACCCACCCAGGGACCATCCCTGCCAGGTTTGGTTTAATTTGGTTCAGCGGTTTCAGAGGAGAAGATTTAAATATGATCTTTTATCAAAATATGCCTAATTTGCATAATCGGTATATATCGGCTGAAAGAAAAATTTCACAGAAAAACCCGGAATATCTGTTAAACTACTCCTTGCCATGTAGCTGCAGTTAAAGTTTCAGCTCATTTTGACTTACACTAAAGCAGCAATGGACAATTAAAATTTCATCCCCCCTTTTTTCTATTTTTAGCTTGGCGGCCATCTTGGTTGGAAGTCGGGATCAACGGACACAATTTTGGAAGGGGGCCATCCAAGAATCATTTCAGCAAAATTTGGTTGATATTGGCTCAGTAGTTTCTGAGGAGAAGATTTTTTTTAAATTTCATCCCCCCTTTTTTCTAATTTGCATAATCGGTCAAAATCGGCAAAAGTTCAAAGTTCATAAAAAATCCTGTAATATATGCTAAAAAGCTCATCATTATGCTTACACAGTTCAAATTTGGGCACATTCTGGCTTAAAATAGAGCAGTTTTGGCCATTTGAAGAAATTTCTATTTTTAGTAACAGCGGCCATCTTGAATGGGGGGCGGGGCTGTCGGACACAATTTTGAAAGGGACCCACCCAGGGACCATCCCTGCCAGATTTGGTTTAATTTGGTTCAGCGGTTTCAGAGGAGAAGATTTAAATGTGATCTTTTATCAAAATATGCCTAATTTGCATAATCGGTATATATCGGCTGAAAGAAAAATTTCACAGAAAAACCCGGAATATATGTTAAACTACTCCTTGCCATGTAGCTGCAGTTAAAAGTTGAGCTCATTTTGACTAACACTAAAGCAGCAATGGACAATTAAAATTTCATCCCCCCTTTTTTCTATTTTTAGCTTGGCGGCCATCTTGGTTGGAAGTCGGGATCACCGGACACAATTTTGAAAGGGGGCCATCCAAGGACCATTCCACCAAAGTTTGGTTGCAATTGGTCCAGTGGTTTCTGAGGAGAAGATTAAAATGTGAAATGTTGACGGACGGACGAAAAGTGATGACAATAGCTCACATGGCCTAAAGGCCAGGTGAGCTAAAAAATGAATGGAGATGGAGTTATATCAAGGAGACAACATCCCATTTCCAAAATAAACTAACCAAGAACATATATCTAGGGTTCGCCACAAGTACACGACCCCTCTTTTCGTGAAAGTATAAGTTGAATTATCTCCCCTTCTAAATTTTAGACAGCAACGGTATTCCTTCATGCACATCTGCAGGTTGTGTAAAGTTTCATAAAAATTCAATAAGCAGCTTAGTAGGAGTTGCGCTTACAAGGTACATGCCCCCCCTTTTCGTGAAAGTATAAGTTGAATTATCTCCCCTTTTAAATTTTGGACAGCAACCATATTCCTCCATGCAGATCTGCAGGTAGTATACTACAACTGTGTAAAGTTTCACAAAACTCCAATAAGCCGTTTAGGAGGAGTTGCGCTTACAAGGTACACGACCCCCCTTTTCGTGAAAGTATAAGTTGAATTATCCCCCCTTTTAAACTTTAGACAGCAACGGTATTCCTTCATGCTTACTAGGAGTTGTGCTTACAAGGTACATGCCCCTCCCCCCTTTTTCGTGAAAGTATAAGTTGAATTATCTCCCCTTTTAAATTTTGGACAGCAACCATATTCCTTCATGCACATCTGCAGGTAGTGTACTACAAATGTGCAAAGTTTCATAAAAATCAAATAAGCCGCTTAGGAGGAGCTGCGCTTACAAGGTACACGACCCCCCTTTCCATGAAAGTATAAGTTGAATTATCTCCCCTTCTAAATTTTAGACAGCAACGGTATACCTTCATGCACATATGCAGGTTGTGTACTACAACTGTGTAAAGTTTCATAAAAATTCAATAAGCAGTTTAGTAGGAGTTGCGCTTACAAGGTACATGTACATGCCACCCCCCTTTTCGTGAAAGTATAAGTTGAATTATCTCCCCTTTTAAATTTTGGACAGCAACCATATTCCTTCATGCACATCTGCAGGTAGTGTACTACAAATGTGTAAAGTTTCATAAAAATCCAATAAGCGGTTTAGGAGGAGTTGCACTTACAAGGTACATGGACGGACGGATGGACAGGGTGATTCCTATATACCCCCCCAAACTTTGTATGCGGGGGGTATAATAATATTGTCAAAGTGTTTGAGAGTTTGACAACAAGTTTTTGAACGATGGACACACCATTGTTTAGCGGACATTTAGGGGCATTTGATGCACTATCATTTAATGTTATCCTTACAATAACTAATGCTATTAGTAAAAACTTACCTTCAAGCAGCACAAAATGGCTTCCAATTATGACGTATATTCACCCCCCTGGAATCAATTCTAAAGTCTAGATTTTAGTTGCACACATGGAATGGTGGTAGAGAAATCAAATGTTTTACTGCTTTTACAAACAAACTGAGATCTAGAAATTAAATGTTTCCAACAAATATTTTCAGCTTTTTTATTTTTAATATGTCAACATTTGATTACGGCCACTGCTAGAAAAGTCTCTGAGACTTTGACAGTTTCATGATATAATGTTGTTTGTGATAATAGATTTGTGTAATCTTGGTATCTAGTACAAAGTGGGAATGTCATATTCCTCGATCTTAAATACCAAGAGAAGATAAGATCAACTTGTGATTGTCAATGATTACCTCCTTGGAAAACATAGTTTATGCAGAATTAATACCTTGTTAGCTATATTTATTTAATGCTTTTTGCAGACAAGAACAATATTGTTAGGGGCCTTATCTGCATGAAAAGGAAGATATTGGTTGTGAACAGTGAACAAGGTTTCAGCAACATCAGGAGATGTTGCTTTTGTGCTCATTGATTTTTTGAGTTTGCTAATTTTAATTTTGAGTCAGTGACATCACAGCTTTAATTCATTCAGAAAGAGGATCAACCTCCTCTTTGTTTCGTCTTGTCCATTTTCAGGGACTGTTCTCCATGGAGTCCACAATTAATTTTGTATTTCCATTTTCTGATTTAAATACCTCAATCCCTTGCACAAATTTTTGTGACTTTCCCAGTCACTCCTCTGACATTTTTCACAGCAATATGGTGTTTTACATCTGCTACACTGGAAACTACCTATTTATAAAATAAAATAACAAATTGATTATTACTTGATAACAAATATAATTACAATGTCTACAATCTCCAATAAAACCTTAACAAAGGACACAATGGTCAAAGGAAACAGGACAAACAACGATCTACAAAACATTACAATTTAGCCAACTGATATTCTGATGCCTTTTTTCTGCATATGTATCAAGACGAGGTTGTTAGGATCTAGTTTACTATCTTGAACACTGCAATTTTTTTTATACCGGTTTCAAGCTAGAACCTCAACAGACAAGGTGTAGTGAGAGACGATTTTTGCCCCCTATTTAACATGAAAATAAAGCATCTGCTAGGATACAAACCTATAAAACAAATAAAGCTTAGCTGAATATATTTTATTTAAAAAAACAAATTTTATTAAAAAACTAGAGGCTCAGTGGGCTGAGCTGAGCCTGTGTCACTCACCTTTCATTCTGCTTTGAGGAAACTTAATACAGAACCTTCCATAGGTGCTTCCCATCAAATTTCAGTTCATTTTGGCAAAGCAGTTTCAGAGAAGAAGATTTTTAGAAATCGATCATTCTAAAACAAGAATTGCCTGTGGCAGCCATGTTTGTAAATGGATCAAAACAAAATGAGCAATCTCTATAGAGGACCTTCCATAAATGCTTCTTACCAAGTTTCATATCATTTGGCCAAGTGGATTCAGAGGAAAAGCTGTTTTAGAAATCGACCAATAAGAAACAAGAATTGCCTATGACGACCATGTTTGCTAATGGATCTGAAAAAAATTTGCAATCTCTATAGAAAACCTTCCATAGATGCTTCCTACCAAGTTTCGGTTCATTTGCCTAAGCGGTTTCAGAGGAGAAGATTTTTAGAAATCGACAAATTAGAAACAAGAATTGCCTGTGGCAGCCATATTTGTTAATGGATCGGGGCGAAATGAGCAATCTTTATAGAGGACCTCCCATAGATGCATCCAACCGAGTTTCGGTTCATTTGGCAAAACGGTTTCAGAGGAGAAGATTTTTTGGAAATCAATTAATCTGAAACAAGAATCGCCTGTGGCGGCCATGTTTGTTAACAGATCGGGACGGAATGAGCAATCTTTATAGAGGACCTTCCATAGATGCTTCCTAACAAGCTTTGGATCATTTGGCAATTTAACAATTGTTCTCGCTCTGACAAAAAGCATGATTTTTGACAATGAAAAACTCCAAAAATGGCAACCATTTTGAATCAAAATAGCTGCCATTTCGTCTTTTTGAAATCATTAAAGACACAAGGCATTTCTGAAGGAAAATTATTTTTTTGCATACTGAATAATGCAATCCTTAATATAAACCCAATATGCATGCCAAATTTCATAATAATATCTCAAATAGTTTCTAAGATATGAGCATATGAGTGAGGATGGTAAACTATTTCCTGTTATATAATGCATTTTCTGTAATTTGTTTGTTGGTGCCATTTAGTATTCAACGAGCTGATGAGCATTTTGAACCATTGCAAATTTTTTTATTTAAAGTAGTAATCACCCAATTTTTTATTTGATGGGATAAATACAAAAAGTTTACTGTAAAAAAATATCCATATAAGTCTGTGCAAATTTACTTATTCTTTAATTGACTTGACAAGAGGGCCTTCAGAGCCTTTTTGTCATCTGAGAATAGAGTTTTTGGGCACTGTGACAGACAGAATATTGATTTGAAAAGGTCCTGATATCATTTCTTTCAATATTTTTCAACATAACATCTTTTAAACTAGAGGCTCAGCACTGAGCTGAGCCTGTGTCGCTTACCTTGCATTCTGCCCTGAAGAAACTTAATACAGAACATTCCATAGCCTATAGGTGCTTCCCACAGGCCTCTACATTAACATTTTTTTTAACTTGTCCCTTCGGACAACTAACTAAAACGAGTTGCAAGTCAAAATCATTTGGTCTTGTTTTATACTCGGCTATAAAAAAAACTTCCGGTAGGGGATGGGGATGACCTCAGGCCTCAACTCTTGGGGCATTTCATTTGTCTATTCACCCTGATCATAAATATATGGCTTAGGGGAGAGGATCTCAACCATTAAAAAGTTCACCTCGGGTAGGGGGTGGGGTATGACCCCCGGGGCCTGAGCTATAAGGTATTTAATTTGCCTAGTCACCCTGATCATAAATATATATGGCTTAGGGGTGGGGATCTCAACCATTGAAAAGTTCACTTCAGGTAGGGGGTGGGGTATGACCCCCAGGGCCTGGGCTATAAGGCATTTAATTTGTCTAGTCACCCTGATCATAAATATATATGGATTAGGGGTGGGGATCTCAACCATTAAAAAGTTCACTTCAGGTAGGGGGTGGGGTATGACCCCCAGGGGCCTGAGCTATAAGGCATTTAATTTGCCTAGTCACCCTGATCATAAATATATATGGCTTAGGGGTGGGGATCGCAACCATTAAAAAGTTCACTTCAGGTAGGGGGTGGGGTATGACCCCCGGGTCCTGAGCTATAAGGCATTTAATTTGCCTAGTCACCCTAATCATAAATATATATGGTTTACGGGTGGGGATCTCAACCATCAAAAAGTTCACTTCAGGTAGGGGGTGGGGTATGAGCTATAAGGCATTTAATTTGCCTAGTCACTCTGATCATAAATATATATGGTTTAGGGGTGGGGATCTCAACCATTAAAAAGTTCACTTCAGGTAGGGGTGGGGTATGACCCCAGGGCCTGCGCTATAAGGCATTTAATTTGCCTAGTCACCCTGATCATAAATATATATGGTTTAGGGGTGGGGTATAACCCCTGGGGCCTGAGCTATAAGACATTTAATTTGCCTAGTCACCCTGATCATAAATATATATGGTTTAGTCGTGGGGATCTCAACCATTAAAAAGTTCACTTCAGGTAGGGGTGGGGTATGACCCCAGGGCCTGCGCTATAAGGCATTTAATTTGCCTAGTCACCCTTGATCATAAATATATATGGTTTAGGGGTAGGGATCTCAACCATTAAAAAGTTCACTTCAGGTAGGGGGTGGGGTATGACCCCCTCCCCCCGCTGAGCTATAAGGCATTTAATTTGCCTAGTCACCCTGATCATAAATATATATGGTTTAGGGTGTATTATAGTAAAGTAAATGTCAATATTTAAATTAGAGTTATCTCTCTTTCCACAGAAAGCATACAATCATAAACATGAATTGTCTGTGGCGGCCATGTTTGTTAATGGATCGGGACGAAATGAGCAATCTTTATAGAGGACCTTCCATAGATGCTTCCTACCAAGTTTCAATTCATTTGGATCAGTAGTTTCTGAGGAGAAGATTTTTAAAAATAGGCCAATCAGAAACAAGAATTGCCTGTGGCGGCCATGTTTGTTAATGGATAGGGACGAAATGAGCAATCATTATAGAGGACCTCCCACGACGAACGACGGACGCCAAGCAGTGCCTGAAATGAGGGCCAGCCCGAAATTTTTTTTTTGGGCCAGTAAAAAATTAGTCACTGGTCCAAATGGCATAATGGTGGCACAAACATTTTGTGAATTTTTTTTATGAAAAAAAGACATCAGATATCAATATATAAACAGTTTTCAGATTAATTGTTTTTTATCAATAACATTAAAATTCATTCTTACACTAGTCTCACGAGGGTGGGGGCTCTTCAAGGTAATTTTGGTAGGTACAGGTGTGCAGCTGAAATTGCGAAAACACCCCAATGCATGTATTGCTATAAAATGAAACCTAAATTTACCTGTTATAACCTTTTTGACAACCTTGACGCCATTGGCTAGGGTGGTCTTAAGAAACGATGCTAGTCCATCAGATGGGGACAATAAAAGGCTGGTTTGTGTAAGGGGAGATCAATGCCATGATCACATTTAAGACACCCAGAAAAGAGTAGATTAATGCCACTACAAGGACCACTCTTGCACTCCCCAGAGTGAAGAGTGACATCACTTGTTTCAATTCACTGTGAAGAAGTGATTTTAAAGTAAAATAACTTCTCAGTTCGGGGTAATGTTAGTTGGTTATTCATTCCAAATAAGTATCTCACTTTGTTGAAATAACAAACGGTGCTGTCATTTTCTGTTATATAAACAACTGTTAACTTTTCCTGTTATTTTTTAATTTGTAAACAAAAGTTCTGGTTCCAAAAAAGAAAACCACTCCCAATTGTCATTAAAATGTAGCCGTGTACATGAACTATGAAAAGTTTAAAAGAAGTGACAGGCTAGATCGTTTCTGTAGTTTGACAACTGTCAACGATTTTCTCTCCGTTGTTGGGGAAAAGTTTTTCAATGATTACCTAAGGATTGACACAAAAAGGTTTCCGATTTCTGTAAAATGAAATTCGTACATGTACATTTTGCAGCAGATTGAATGAATAAATTTCCGAACCGTGGAAGATACCAGATCGCAAACATTATAAGTTGACAGAATTCTCTTTATTGTTCATAACTTTCCACTTCGTCCGTGATTTTTAACAATTTTAATAATTAAATCATAAAGAAACAAAAAAACACGTATCTTTTCAAATATTTAGTGAATACTTGTGTATTACATGAAAACGTGTAGGAAACGTGTATTGATTGACTCGCTAAAAATACATAATTGGGGACAACAGTAAATTACATTAGCTGTGTATTCATTGGCTACAAAAATGTATTTGGACCAATCGCTGTGCTCGTAACAAACCGTTTTCGACTAGAACAGAAGAGTTATCTACCGTTGAAGTTACAGTAAAATATGTCCGGTTTCGGTAAAACAACAATTTTTAACGGTCTTTTAGGCAATCGCCCAAACGTTTTTTGTTGGGCCAGTGACTACCTAATTTGGAGCAGCTTTTGGTCGCCCGAATAAGATATTAGTCGCATTTGGCGACTGGGCGACCGTCCATTTCAGGCACTGCCAAGTGATGGCAAAAGCTCACGTTGTCTTTGGCAAGGTGAGCTAAAAACATAAAATGAAGGTTTTATCAGATATATTAGCTTCAATAAATCCCTTCAAAATCGGGAGTTTTCACATTTTCCTTCGGCAGCCATCTTAGGAAAAAAAAGGGGGGATGAAATGAGAACTTTGAATCGTCATAAAATTATTACCGTTTGTCTGATAATGACAAGTGAGGGCTCAAAATGCTCGTCTTGACGAGCTCTTTCATAATAACATAAAACATATAGTTTATCCCCTGAAATTATATATGTCTGGCCTCTTTACCAACAAAAGACAATTTGGGCTTGTGGATTTTCATGGTTTACTGGCCAGGTTGGCTTGTGGTCTGAAAAGTTTTTCGTGAAGACTGGTGAATTAGACAATTGAAAGTTTAAAAATAAATGTATTTCTATTGGTGTTCATGTTACTCACAAAACATTTTTTGTTTTCGCTATCATACACTGTAGATACTAAGAGAAAGGTACCAAAATTACTTTCAAGTGTATAAAAACACATATAAATACTATGATGATTGAAACCTGCTAGTATATTCTCAGGAAGATCTAAAATCAAATGTATAAGGTTACAAGTGTTCGTATGTAACAGTGTTCATATGATTAATCATTCTTAAGTCGAAGATATGAATATTTATTTTTTTCATTTTTAACCAGATTTTACAACTGTTATATATAAAGGTTATTAATGAATACGAAAGGGGTCTTTTTAATATATACAACAGTCCATCAAAAGATGCACTTGGACACTACGTTATGAAAACAGACATTGGACACTTTGATGCATCACAAAATTTTGAGGAAATGGGTACAGAATTTACCTTGTCATTGCGATTTTATGAAAATATTGTCATTTTGCCTTCAAAAATTCTCAAGGACCTTTTAATTAAAGACTTTTATTTTTTTACTTATGATGTCACACTTTATATATACCCCAATATAGAATTCCTCCACTAATATCTTGAGACCTAAATTTCATTCAAATTATTTTTAGAAATTGAGATATTAGCATATATCTATTTTCGTCTGTATCTTGTTTACTTTACTTGGGATTGCTGCCCTGTGTATGAAAATTGTGACCTTTCACTTTACGATGCATGGCTTCCCTGGGTGTGTGTGGTATTGTAGAGATATATTTACCTGGTAGACAACAAACTTGGCATGGTCTAATTTCCACTTTGACCTTCTTTAATGTCCTTTCTTTTCCAAAACCTTAAAATTACATATATTATATAAAAATTGTTACATACAGTCACACCAGTTTTAGTGACCACCTCTATTAAGCAATAACTTGTATTATGTGACTTTAATTTTTGATTTCCCCTAAACAGTGCATTTCATATTAATTAAACCTGTATATAGTGATCACCTGTCTTATAACAATATGTGACCCTATTTCAATGTTCCCTTGGAATGTCACATAAGACAGGTTTTAATTTTTAACAATGGAAAGATATTATTTATTTTAAAACCCATCAGATTTTGCCAAGAAAGCTAAAATTGATGCCAACTTAGGCCATATTGCAGTCATCTGTTTGAAACAAGAGGCTAAAATTGTTATTCATTCACTATTTGTTGAATTCAAACAACTTTATAGTTTCTGGTACAATAATTGCCATCACAGCCATGTTTTACACCAAAACAAGATTGAATTGGGAATCTTTGTAGAGGAATTAACCATATATCATTTGAACTATGTATCATTTGTAGTTTTGGAAAAGGATTTTGAAGCTTCATCCAATCAGAAACAAAACTTACCAATGGCACCATGTAGTTTATCATTTGTTCCAATTTAAAATTCATTTGAACTGTACAGAGAAGAAGCCAAACAGTCACAAGAATTGCACATAACAGCCATGTTTTTGCCATATCAAGAAGAAAATGAGGACCTCACAAATATCATTTGTACTAGGTTGCAAATCATATTACTTGTAGTTTCATAGATTTTTTTGTAATTGACCAATCTGAAACTTGAATTGCCCCTGACAGCCATGGGAATAAAATCAGGTATTTTGTTGAGGACTTTTTGATACATCATTAATGCAAAGTTTTGTTCTAATTGGCCAAGTAGTTTCAGAATAGAAGATTTTTTATTTGTATTTGATCAATCAGAAACTTGAATTGCCTCTGACAGCCATGTTCTTTGTAGAATATCTTTCCAACAGTTTGGTTACCAAGTGTGTTCAGAGAAAATCAACATGTCAAATGTTAAGGACAGATGACTGACATGGACTTCCATCTTTGAAGTTTAAACATTTTTTTTAAACAATAATTTAGTCATATTATAGTGGACAATTTAAATGTTGAGAAAACTGGAATTCATAGAGCAAAAAAAAAAAACTTTTTAACAAGTCAGTGACATACTTTATCAAATAAGACCTTCAGGTAAAAAAATATTTAGTAATGGAAGCAATTCATTTGATAAAGCTACTTCTATATCCAGTTAATTAAACTAAAAGTTGACACAGATAATGTAATTATGGTAACAAACACTTGTTGAAGAGAATCAGTAAAATCTTACCTGTCAAAGATTCAATACTTGTTGCCAAACTCTCGCCAAGACCCTTTCCTCTGTAACCACCTGTCTGCTGCCTTAAGTTATTGTAACGTTGTTGGTCAATATTATAACAATAGCTATCCTGATAATTTTCTTCTTCATACCATTGTTGTTGATCATACACATTTCTGTAATTTTGATAATCTCCACTTCCTCTACCATAACCACTTCCATAATATCCTACATTTATATTGTCTCCAAATGCATTTGGCTGTCCATATCCTGCCATTAGTCTCTTGAATCCTCCTCTATGGAATGAATTTCCCCGACCATAGTTTTCATATCTATTGCATGTGATTCCTTGTCCATGTGCTCCTAACCTTCCATCTTGATAATTGTTCAACAACAATCCACGTCCACGGCCTCTATCTCGAAAACCTGCTTGATACTGCCCTCCATATTCCATTTCTTCCAGTTGGATAAATCTATCATTCATCATCGATGTATTTCTTGTTGATTTATGTATCAAGAATGGATCTGGAATCACTCTACCATCTGAAATAGCAGGTGAAAGTTTATCATCAAATATGTTTGTGTTTTAAATACTTTTGGTAAATTCTAAATGTTTTAATTTTCATGCATTTTTTCTTACATAGAAATCTTCAACTCTTGGTTTTTCCCATCAAACCATGTTAATAATAGTGCTTGATATAATTTATAACCTACAAATAGAAGAGGAAACACTAGAGGCTCAACTTAGCTTATATTGCTCACCTGATTATTCATGCAGTTCAATCAAATTAATTTTTTAGAAAAATCTTTTTATTTATTTTCATACAAGGTCCTAATTTGTTAAACTATTACATATGATGGCAGACATTGACCAAATTTTGTTTCATACCTTCCATTGGTTCTTAAGAATTAAGATTTCAAAGATTTCCAATTTTTCAACCAACGCAAGACACAATTTTGGAAGAGAACAATCCAAGAAGAATTACATCCATGTTTGGTCTAATTTGGCCCATTAGTTCTAGAGAAGATGATCAAGATGTAAAAATCTAACAGGCGACAGTGATTGTAATTTACAGCGTAAAGCCAAGTGATCATTGGCGACAAGTTGTATTGAAACAACATGCTTAGTTGGATTTTTTTCAGTGCTAGCTCATGGAAACAACTGTCAGCAGGTAGACATGTCGCACCACTCAAACACATTATCCCCATTCTGATCCAACCATTCTTAAAATGTGCTCCTACCCCTGAATACTGCATACTTCACAGAGAAGGAGCAAATATAACAAATGTATAGTCTTTGGATTGAACTGACCCATATACAACCCCCAATCTAATGCACTAAGTACGCTAACAATTACACAAAGTGATGTACAACCCCCAATCTAATGCACTAAGTACGCTAACAATTACACAAAGTGATGTACAACCCCCAATCTAATGCACTAAGTATGCTAACAATTACACAAAGTGATGTACAACCCCCAATCTAATGCACTAAGTATGCTAACAATTACACAAAGTGATGTACAACCCCCAATCTAATGCACTAAGTACGCTAACAATTACACAAAGTGATGTACAACCCCCAATCTAATGCACTAAGTACACTAACAATTACACAAAGTGATGTACAACCCCCAATCTAATGCACTAAGTACGCTAACAATTACACAAAGTGATGTACAACCCCCAATCTAATGCACTAAGTACACTAACAATTACACAAAGTGATGTACAACCCCCAATCTAATGCACTAAGTACGCTAACAATTACACAAAGTGATGTACAACCCCCAATCTAATGCACTAAATATGCTAACAATTACACAAAGTGATGTACAACCCCCAATCTAATGCACTAAATATGCTAACAATTACACAAAGTGATGTACAACCCCCAATCTAATGCACTAAATATGCTAACAATTACACAAAGTGATGTACAACCCCCAATCTAATGCACTAAGTACACTAACAATTACACAAAGTGATGAGAAAAGCACATGTTCAAACATGATAATTGTTTATACTTTTGATTACCACCTTAGTTATAGTATCAACGACAAATTGCAAATATGATCCATAATATACTTTGTATGTCCCATATAGAAGTGTAGCTAATTTGGTGAATTAGGATATTGAAAAGTGGACACAGTAAACTGCTGGAATATGTTGGACACATTAATATGCTGGAAACAGTAATTTGCAGGATCCACTGTATTTTCGACATTTGTCTTGTTATACTATTTTAAGTGTTAAATATGCTTTCTCAAATCAATGTGTTCAACTTTGGCACCCTCAGAAACAGATGATGTTCTCATTTTGTTGACAACCCATTTATTGAAAAAAAAATCTGATTTCTGTTGTACTTCAAAGATAACAAGTCAAAACTACCAAATAGAAAGAATCAGGGTGTAATAGCATTTAATTCTGTAAATCAGAAATGGGTGTAATAGCATTTAATTCTGTAAATCAGAAATGGGTGTAATAGCATTTAATTCTGTAAATCAGAAATGGGTGTAATAGCATTTAATTCTGTAAATCAGAAATGGGTGTAATAGCATTTAATTCTGTAAATCAGAAATGGGTGTAATAGCATTTAATTCCGTAAATCAGAAATGGGTGTAATAGCATTTAATTCTGTAAATCAGAAATGGGTGTAATAGCATTTAATTCCGTAAATCAGAAATGGGTGTAATAGCATTTAATTCTGTAAATCAGAAATGGGTGCAATAGCATTTAATTCCGTAAATCAGAAATGGGTGTAATAGCATTTAATTCTGTAAATCAGAAATGGGTGTAATAGCATTTAATTCCGTAAATCAGAAATGGGTGTAATAGCATTTAATTCTGTAAATCAGAAATGGGTGTAATAGCATTTAATTCTGTAAATCAGAAATGGGTGTAATAGCATTTAATTCTGTAAATCAGAAATGGGTGTAATAGCATTTAATTCTGTAAATCAGAAATGGGTGTAATAGCATTTAATTCTGTAAATCAGAAATGGGTGTAATAGCATTTAATTCCGTAAATCAGAAATGGGTGTAATAGCATATAATTCTGTAAATCAGAAATGGGTGTAATAGCATTTAATTCTGTAAATCAGAAATGGGTGTAATAGCATTTAATTCTGTAAATCAGAAATGGGTGTAATAGCATTTAATTCTGTAAATCAGAAATGGGTGTAATAGCATTTAATTCCGTAAATCAGAAATGGGTGTAATAGCATTTAATTCTGTAAATCAGAAATGGGTGTAATAGCATTTAATTCCGTAAATCAGAAATGGGTGTAATAGCATTTAATTCTGTAAATCAGAAATGGGTGTAATAGCATTTAATTCCGTAAATCAGAAATGGGTGTAATAGCATTTAATTCTGTAAATCAGAAATGGGTGTAATAGCATTTAATTCTGTAAATCAGAAATGGGTGTAATAGCATTTAATTCTGTAAATCAGAAATGGGTGTAATAGCATTTAATTCCGTAAATCAGAAATGGGTGTAATAGCATTTAATTCTGTAAATCAGAAATGGGTGTAATAGCATTTAATTCCGTAAATCAGAAATGGGTGTAATAGCATTTAATTCTGTAAATCAGAAATGGGTGTAATAGCATTTAATTCTGTAAATCAGAAATGGGTGTAATAGCATTTAATTCCGTAAATCAGAAATGGGTGTAATAGCATTTAATTCTGTAAATCAGAAATGGGTGTAATAGCATTTAATTCCGTAAATCAGAAATGGGTGTAATAGCATTTAATTCCGTAAATCAGAAATGGGTGTAATAGCATTTAATTCTGTAAATCAGAAATGGGTGTAATAGCATTTAATTCCATAAATCAGAAATGGGTGTAATAGCATTTAATTCCGTAAATCAGAAATGGGTGTAATAGCATTTAATTCTGTAAATCAGAAATGGGTGTAATAGCATTTAATTCTGTAAATCAGAAATGGGTGTAATAGCATTTAATTCTGTAAATCAGAAATGGGTGTAATAGCATTTAATTCTGTAAATCAGAAATGGGTGTAATAGCATTTAATTCCGTAATTCGGGATTCAACGTTGAAAGAAACACATTTTATTGTCACTAAAATATAAAACATTTAATTATTACAAATATCTTTATCATAAATCCCTCTGGTAGCACAAACATGTACTGTTGTTATTCTAATGACCCATAAAGGTGTTTAATTAACAATGATAAGCTGGCTTATTTATAAAAGATGTGAACAGAAATTTATTTTTGTGGTTCCATAGCAATTTTATGAAATTGACAACTACACAATGAAGACTAATTATGTTATCATTATCATCGAATACCAGTAATGTTTATGGACAGACACACTTTCGGCATGTCTTTATTGTTTTTGTATTAAAAACAAAGTATTTGAATGGAAAAATAAATATATTAACACATTTACCTTTAACTTGCACTGGAGGAAACTTTAATACCTGCATTTTGAACTCTTTTCATAATTGCTATTTGTTCTTGTGCATTGCAATTTGTTCATTACCGTTGACAATGGCCGATTTTGTTTGTTTTATTTTTGAGTGTTTAATCTTGGCACTTTCACCAGAGATGCCAAATAAACCAAAATAAGACTACATCAAAAATAACCCAATTACAGTATCTCAATAAATATTCCATAGTCAATGTGTAATACATATAAAACTAGTATTACTGTGAGCACAGCTCACTAAGATATATCCCCTGCTCCCCACATCTGTCCAACCTATTTCCATAACCAAAACATTACGGATTGTTCCGACCAAAAATGAAAGGGACCCTCCTCTCTTCACCGGTAATCTGCTGTTAAAATTTCAAAACATTCGGAGAAACACTACTCAAGTTCTCATACGACATAGGGTAAAAATCCTATTTTCCGTCATATCAAGTCCAATAACTCTGGAACATCAAAAGTGAAAATCGACAAAAATGAAAGGGATCCTCCTCTCTTCACCGGTAAGCTGCTGATAAATTTCTAAACCATTCTGAGAAACACTACTCATGTTATCATACGACATAGGGTAAAAATCCTATTTTCCGTCATATCAAGTCCAATAACTCTGGAACGGCAAAAGTGAAAATCGTCAAAAATGAAAGGGATCCTCCTCTCTTCACCAGTAAACAGCTGATAAAATTTTAAAAGATTCTAAAAAACACAACTCAAGTTATCGTACGACATAGGATTTGTCTACAGACGGACGGACAGACGGACGGACATGGTGAAACCAGTATACCCCCTACAACTTCGTTGCGGGGGGAATAAAGAATGCTGCCGATGCAAAACCTGGCAAAAATGTAAACAAATCATTTCATCTTTTTGAGAACAGTTCTCACTTTCAAACTGTGATATTTTTGTACAAATGACTACCTAATGATTTTTCTGCCCCATGATTTATTGGATTGCAGACACAAGTGACTTTTATCATGCTGCTGATGTTCTGGAATGTCTGCACAGAATATCTACATATACAAAATTCAAATAACTACTGTAAACAGTCTTCTATTAACCGCACTGTTGCATATTCCGCACCGCTTTTTGCTCCCAAAATTTTGTGAGAAAAAAACTATTTCTGGTATATAATCCTCATCTACCTTGAACCTGTTCGTCTGGAGGATAAATGTGTGAATAAAGCTTAAAAGTGTAATGCAATGGAAAAACGTGTTCAAATATTGGTTACTGTAACGCAAAGCACTACAAATGTCCACCAAACGAACAATACAAGTACTAGTGGTATGAATGAAGAATAGTGTGAGAACATAACAAGAAATAATTAGAGCCCAGTTTTTGACTCTATCATGTCTATAGTAGGGCTTCTTTGTTATGTTACCTTACAATTAGTTCTAATAATAAAACCCTAAATGCTTGCTTACTCACAAGGGTTATAACGGGATGCCATTACACGTAATGGAGCAGCCGCCAAGATTTTTTGCGCTCGCTTACAGAGTTTCTGACGCATGCATTTATCAATAATAAGACATAACCTTTCCTTTTGTCCATTATTATAGCAAGTTTTTATCACCTACCAGTATTTTAGAATGTAATTCCCACAAAATAAAATCCATGTTTACTTTCTCTCTGAACATTTTGAATTTCGTCATTTCCGGCCTCACTATTTGGATGTCAATACCATATTTGGCGATTTGAGGCGTGAATGTTTACATCAGCCGTTTACAACGTGTAGTAAGAAATACCATATTTAGAAAAGCTCCGCCTTCCGTAGTTTCCGGTTATGGCAGACGATCGATAAATTTGAACAAGGTTGTTGCTACCTTTGAAAAGCATATATTTCTCAGCCAAACCGATTTAACAAGGACTGGGATCATCAGTAATAGTTATAATGAAATGTTTGAAGCATAAATAGTGAGTTTTTATGTTTCAACTGCAACTTTTTTTTTGCTCCATTGTGACTAATGGGACCGCGTTGTAGCTCTGCCGAGACACAAGTTTGTCACAGGAGCTACATTATTGCAGCTACCCTACAATATGCTACAATAAACTAGCATTTTGAAATTTCCAAGCCTCAAAACTATTTATACACATGCCATACAACATTTCTATAAAGTTTCATCCAATTCCAAGCACATTAAATTTTTCACGTTTTTTGTGGCAACGGCGGCATTCTGAAATTTCTAAGCCTCAAAATTATGTTTACACATGTCAGACAAAATTTCTGGAAAGTTTCATCCAATTCCGAGCACTTTAAATTTTTCGTGTTTTTTTGTGGTTTCCATGGGAACGGTGGCCATTTTGAAAATTCCGAAAGTAATCTGCACATCTACTCATAGTGCTTAACATTCCTGTGAAGTTTGGATATCAATTCGCAACATCATAATCTTTTTGGAAACCAAATTTCGCCCAAATCGGAGGTTTTTTGGCGGTCATTTTGGATTCAAAATGGCCGCCATAGCAAACCGAAATAGTCGCAATATGGTGCAGCATGTCTTACTCCCTGTCAATATCCATTTCCATTGAAATCTTCATTTTTGAATTTTTAACGATTTTTTAATTTTTTTCATTGTTGGCCATTTTGAAATGGCACCCATTTAGAAAATTTTAAAACCAAAGAGGACAATTTTGAGTGATGATCTATTTTTGTGTCAAGTTTCAAAAGGATCCGCTGTTTGGAGTGAATTTAACATTTTTTGCACCTTGGTTACCATGGCAACGGCCGCCATTTTGAATTTTATCAACCCCTCAAAAGCTACCACACTACGGTGGATATTCCTACAAAGTTTAACGAAGTTTGATGAAAAGAATAAAAAAAAAATCTTAATCCCCCTTTTTTGGCTTATCTCGTTCCACTAGATGTGGATGTTGTTCCTATCAAGTTTCATCAATTTCTGTTTGGTGAGTAACCTCCTATGATCATTTTTGTGTTTTTCAATTTTTTTTAGCATTTTGGCAATTTCCATGGCAACGGCAGCCATTTTGAAAAAATAAACCCTTACCAGCACAACTTCACATGGCATATGATATTCCTACAAGGTTTCATAAAGTTTCATCAAGGCATCTCCAAGAAATCGAGCGGACAAAAATGTGTGGAAGAATAATAATAATAATAAAAATAACTAGAATTGCCATTGCAAAGCAATAGCGGACATCACCCCACCATGGCTCCCAATTCCAAAAACGATGACGATTATCAATTCGCAAGAGCAAGATCTACTTGGAAACCAAATTTTGCCCAAATCGGAGGATTTTTTTATTTTGGCGGCCATTTTGGATTCAAATAGCAAACCAAAATGGTCACCATATGGTGCAGCATGTCTTACTCCCTGTAAATATCCATTTCCAATGAAATCTTTTCATTTTTGAATTTTCAACAATTTATTTTGATTTTATATTGGCAGCCATTTTGAAATGGTGGCCATTTTGAAAATCTTAAAAACAAAGAGCACAACTTTGAGTGATGATCTATTTTTGTGTCAAGTTTCAAAAGGATCCGCTGTACCGAGTGAATTTAACATTTTTTGCACCTTGATTATCATGGCAACGGTCGCCATTTTGAATTTTTTCAAACTCCAAAAAGCTGCCACACACTACGGTGGATATTCCTACAAAGTTTCATGAAGTTTGATGAAAGGAATCCAAATTTTTTTTAATCCCCCTTTTTTTGTTTACATGACAACTGCGGCAAAGTTTGTCCAACTGATTGCGATTTTTTTGGCTTATCTCGTTCCACTAGATGTGGATGATGTTGTTCCTATCAAGTTTCATCAATTTCTGTATGGCGAGTAACCTGCTATGATCATTTTTGTGTTTTTCAATTTTTTAGCATTGTGGCCGTTTCATGGCAACGGCAGCCATTTTGAAAAAATCAACCCTTACCAGCACAACTTCACATGGCATATGATATTCCTACAAGGTTTCATAAAGATTGATCTAGGCATCTCCGAGAAATCGAGCGGACAAAAATGTGTGGAAGAATAATAATAAGAATAATAACCAGAGGCTCTCAAGAGCCTGTATCGTTCACCTGGTTATAAAAAAAAACAATTGGTCCTATGTAAAAATTATGTCCTGTAGTGGTAGTCATCTTGGAATTACGATCAACATAAAAAACACAAAGTTTGTAAAGGACCTTCCAATGATTGATGCACAATAGGTTCAATCAGTGCAATAGCTTCAGAGAAGAATATATTTCTGTATTTTCCCCATATGGTCCTGTGTTAATACTATGACCTGTGGTGGCAGCCATCTTGGATTTCCGATCGGCATAAAAAACAGAAACTTTGTAGAGGACCTTCCAATGATCATTCCTGGGCAGTTTGGTTTCAACTGTCCAAGTGGTTTCAGAGAAGAAGCGTTTTGAAACATTTTTCCCATAGGGTCCAATGTTAAACTAAGTCCTGCCGTAGCCGCCATTTTGAATTTCATATCAGAACAAAAAACGTAAATTTTGTAGAGGACCATCCAATGAACATTCATGTACAGTTTGGCTTTAATCATATTTGTAGTTTCTGAGTAGAAGGCATTTGAACATTTTCCCATAGGGTCCAATGTTAATCTATGTATTGCGGTGGTGACCATCTTCGATTTCCGATCGGCATAAAAAACACACACCTTGTAGAGGACCTTCCAATGATCATTCCTGGGCAGTTTGGTTTCAATTATCCAAGTGGTTTCAGAGAAGAAGCGTTTTGAAACATTTTCCCCATAGAATCCAATGTTAAACTAAGTCCTGCCGTAGCCGCCATTTTGAATTTCATATCGGAATAAAAAACGTAAAGTTTGTAGAGGACCATTCAATGAACATTCATGTACAGTTTTGCTTTAATCATATTTGTAGTTTCTGAGAAGAAGGCATTTGAACATTTTCCCATAGGGTCCAATGTTAATCTATGTCCTGCGGTGGCGGCCATCTTGAATTTTCGATCGGCATAAAAAAACAGAAACTTTGTAGAGGACCTTCCAATGATCATTCCTGGGCAGTTTGGTTTCAATTGTCCAAGTGGTTTCAGAGAAGAAGCATTTTGAAACATTTTTCCCATAGGGTCCAATGTTAAACTAAGTCCTGCCGTAGCCGCCATTTTCAATTTCATATCGGAACAAAAAACGTAAAGTTTGTAGAGGACCATCCAATGAACATTCATGTACAGTTTGGCTTTAATAATATTTGTAGTTTCTGAGAAGAAGGCATTTGAACATTTTCCCATAGAGTCCAATGTTAATCTATGTATTGCGGTGACAGCCATCTTGGATTTCCGTTTGGCATAAAAAACATAAAATTTGTAGAGGACCTTCCAATGATCATTCCTGGGCAGTTTGGTTTCAATTGTCCAAGTGGTTTCAGAGAAGAAGCGTTTTGAAACATTTTTCCCATAGGGTCCAATGTTAAACTAGGTCCTGCCGTAGCCGCCATTTTGAATTTCATATCGGAACAAAAAACGTAAAGTTTGTAGAGGACCATCCAATGAACATTCATGTACAGTTTGGCTTTAATCATATTTGTAGTTTCTGAGAAGAAGGCATTTGAATATTTTCCCATAGGGTCCAATGTTAATCTATGTCCTGCGGTGGCAGCCATCTTGGATTTCCGATCGGCATAAAAAACAGAAACTTTGTAGAGGACCTTCCAATGATCATTCCTGGGCAGTTTGGTTTCAACTGTCCAAGTGGTTTCAGAGAAGAAGCATTTTGAAACATTTTTCCCATAGGGTCCAATGTTAAACTAAGTCCTGCCGTAGCCGCCATTTTGAATTTCATATCGGAACAAAAAACCTTAAGATTGTAGAGGACCATCCAATGAACATTCATGTACAGTTTGGCTTTAATCATATTTGTAGTTTCTGAGAAGAAGGCATTTGAATATTTTCCCATAGGGTCCAATGTTAATCTATGTCCTGCGGAGGCGGCCATCTTGGATTTCCGATCGGCATAAAAAACAAAAACTTTGTAGAGGACCTTCCAATGATCATTCCTGGGCAGTTTGGTTTCAACTGTCCAAGTGGTTTCAGAGAAGAAGCATTTTGAAACATTTTTCCCATAGGGTCCAATGTTAAACTAAGTCCTGCCGTAGCCACCATTTTGAATTTCATATCGGAACAAAAAACCTTAAGATTGTAGAGGACCATCCAATGAACATTCATGTACAGTTTGGCTTTAATCATATTTGTAGTTTCTGAGAAGAAGGCATTTGAATATTTTCCCATAGGGTCCAATGTTAATCTATGTCCTGCGGTGGCGGCCATCTTGGATTTCCGATCGGCATAAAAAACAGAAACTTTGTAGAGGACCTTCCAATGATCATTCCTGGGCAGTTTGGTTTCAACTGTCCAAGTGGTTTCAGAGAAGAAGCATTTTGAAACATTTTTCCCATAGGGTCCAATGTTAAACTAAGTCCTGCCGTAGCCGCCATTTTGAATTTCATATCGGAACAAAAAACCTTAAGATTGTAGAGGACCATCCAATGAACATTCATGTACAGTTTGGCTTTAATCATATTTGTAGTTTCTGAGAAGAAGGCATTTGAATATTTTCCCATAGGGTCCAATGTTAATCTATGTCCTGCGGAGGCGGCCATCTTGGATTTCCGATCGGCATAAAAAACAAAAACTTTGTAGAGGACCTTCCAATGATCATTCCTGGGCAGTTTGGTTTCAACTGTCCAAGTGGTTTCAGAGAAGAAGCATTTTGAAACATTTTTCCCATAGGGTCCAATGTTAAACTAAGTCCTGCCGTAGCCACCATTTTGAATTTCATATCGGAACAAAAAACCTTAAGATTGTAGAGGACCATCCAATGAACATTCATGTACAGTTTGGCTTTAATCATATTTGTAGTTTCTGAGAAGAAGGCATTTGAATATTTTCCCATAGGGTCCAATGTTAATCTATGTCCTGCGGTGGCGGCCATCTTGGATTTCCGATCGGCATAAAAAACAGAAAATTTGTAGAGGACCTTCCAATGATCATTCCTGGGCAGTTTGGTTTCAACTATCCAAGTGGTTTCAGAAAAAAAGCATTTTGAAACATTTTTCCCATAGGGTCCAATGTTAAACTAAGTCCTGCCGTAGCCGCCATTTTGAATTTCATATCGGAACAAAAAACCTAAAGTTTGTAGAGGACCATCTAATGAACATTCATGTACAGTTTGGCTTTAATCATATTTGTAGTTTCTGAGAAGAAGGCATTTGAATATTTTCCCATAGGGTCCAATGTTAATCTATGTCCTGCGGTGGCAGCCATCTTGGATTTCCGATCGGCATAAAAAACAGTAACTTTGTAAAGGACATTCCAATGATCATTCATGTACAGTTTAGGTTCAGTCAGTTCATTAGTTTCAGAGAAGAAGATCTTTGAAATTTCAGCCAATCAGAGCATATTATTGGCCTTGGCAGCCATATTGAATATACGACTGGAACGAAAAACAGTAACTTTGTAGAGGACCATCCAAGGAACATTCCTGCTAAGTTTGGTTCCAATCGGCCCAGTGGTTTCGGAGAAGAAGCTTGAAATGTGAAAAGTTTACAGACGACAGACGACGGACGCCAAGTGATGGCAATAGTTCATATGGACCTTTGGTCCAGGTGAACTAATAATAGTGAAAAAGAAACGTAGAATAGCAATACATCACCCGACAGCAGTCGGTGTGATGTAATAACTAGAATTGCCATTGCAAAGCAATAGCGGACGTCACCCCACCCCATTATTTTGGTACCTCGGTTTCCATGGTAACTTCATTTTGAATTTTATCAACACGCCACGGTGAATATTCCTACGATGTTTCATGAAGTTTGATGAAAAATCTAATTTTGTTTTAAATCCCCCTTTTTTCATTTCCATGGCAACTGCGGCAAAGTTTGTCCAACCGATTGCGATTTTTTTGGTCTATCTCATTCAACTAGATGTGGATGTGACAGGAAACATTACTGTAAAACTTTGTGAAGTTGGAAGTGAATTTAACATTTTTTGCACCTTGGTTACCATGGCAATGGCCGCCATTTTGAATTTGTTCAACCCCCCAACAGCTGCCACACACTACAGTGGATATTCCTACAAAGTTTCATGAAAGGAATCCAAAATTATTTTAAATCCCCTTTTTTTGTTTCCATGGCAACTGCGGCAAAGTTTGTCCAACCTGCTATGATTATTTTTGTGTTTTTCAATTTTTAAGCATTTTGGCCGTTTCCATGGCAACGGCAGCCATTTTGAAAAAATAAACCCTTACAAGCACAACTTCACATGGCATATGATATTCCTACAAGGTTTCATAAAGTTTGATCAGGGCATCTCCAAGAAATCGAGCGGACAAAAATGTGTGGAAGAATAATAATAGTGAAAAAGAAACGTAGAATAGCAATACGTCACCCGACTGCGTTTGGGGCGACGTAATAATAGTGAAAAAGAAATGTAGAATAGCAATACGTCACCCGACTGCGTTCGGGGTGACGTAAAAATAGTCAAAAAGAAACGTAGAATAGCAATACATCACCCGACAACAGTCGGGGTGATGTAATAAGAAGAATAATAGTGAAAAAGAAACGTAGAATAACAATACATCACCCCACAAGTCGGGGTGATGTAATAATAATAATAATAATAGTGAAAAAGAAATGTAGAATAGCAATACATCACCCAACAACAGTCGGGGTGATGTAATATTATAATTAGAAACGAAGCATATAAGTCTCCAAACATTGTTTGGGAGACTTAATTACTGAGAGTGACTGTGTATCAATGCTGAAAGATCAGATGTAAGGAGACATTACTATCAAAGGGAATCAAAACTAGAGGCTCAGTGGGCTGAGCCTGTGTCACTCACCTTTCATTCTGCTTTCAGGAAACTTAATACAGAACCTTCCATAGGTGCTTTCCACCAAGTTTCGGTTCATTTGGCTAAGCGGTTACAGAGAAGAAGATTTTTTTTAATTGACTTATCAGAAACAAGAATGGCCTCTGGTGGCCATGTTTTATGGCCTCTGGTGGCCATGTTTTATGGCCTCTGGTGGCCATGTTTATTAACGGATGGGAACTAAATGCACAATCTTTATGTAAGATGATCTTCCAAGGATGCTTCCTACCAAGTTTTGATTCATTTGGCAAAGCAGTTTCAGAGAAGAAGATTTTTTAGAAATCAACCAATCAGAAAAAAGAATTGTCTGTGGCGGCCATGTTTGTAAACGGATCGGAACTAAATGAGCAATCTTTATAGAGGACCTTCCAAGGATGCTTCCTACCAAGTTTCAATTCATTTGGCCAAGCGGTTTCAGAGGAGAAGATTTTTTAGACATCAATCAATCAGAAATAAGAATTGCCTGTGGCGGCCATGTTTGTTAACAGATCGGCATGAAATGAACAATCTTTATAGAGGACATGCCATAGATGCTTCATACCAAGTTACAGTTCATTTGGCCAAGCGGTTTCAGAGGAGAAGATTTTTTTAAATCGGTCAATCAGAAACAAGAATTGCCTATGGTGGCCATGTTTGTTAATGGATCAGGACAAAATGTGCAATCTTTAGAGAGGACTTTCCATAGATGCTTCCTACCAAGTTTCGGTTCATTTGGCCAAGCAGTTTCAGAGGAGATTAAAATGTGAAAAGTTAACAGATGAGACGACGGACGACAAACGCCAAGTGATGGCAAAAGCTCACATTGCCTTTGGCAAGGTGAGCTAATAAAAATTTGTGTTTTTACAAAAGAGACCATCTTTGAATGAAGGACTAAGATGATCATTGAAGGACTCTTATAGCTATGTTTGGTAAAATTGGTCCAGTGGTTTGATAAATGACATCTTCCAGGAAAAAGTGCACACTATACTGTCAAATTGATTTCTGTTTTCTATTTAATAAATACCTGAAGAACTTGTTACTTTTTTCTGTTTTTATTAGGATGAAGGTTGAAACTAACAAAAAAAAATCACTTTAAGCACTATTTTGAGTACAAATTTTGCGGAAATTACTAAAAAAATTGTTGTGCTATTGTCATTTTGACAGAATCTAAACTATTAGTGTTATTTTCAAATTGTATTACCTGGAACCAATATTGTTGTATATAGCAATGCATGAATTTGAATAATAGTATATATATTTTTATCAAGGAAAATAAGTTTAATTTTATTATAATAAAGCATTTAAGCTGAAAATCAAATACTAAAAAAATGCATCCCTATAATTTAGTCAGCATGTCTGTCAACACTAATGACGATAGCATCACTTCAGATAAAAATTCATCATCCAGTCAATTTCATCAAATACATTTTTTGTAGGTGTTGTAGTGATGCTAAAATCTGATTCTAATCAAATTATTACGTTTTTCAGTAAATTTATATGTTAATTAGTCGACCAGAGTCGGAAAATGTTGTGCGATCGTCAATTCTATCAACTGTCGAATGCGTTATTCGGTGACGATAGCAACATGAAAATGCATCCTAGGAAATGCATCTTTTTCGGTATTTAGCTCTACCACGTTAGATGGCACTGCTATCTAATAACAAACAACATGGCCACAGAGGAACAGTCCAATATCGAAGGTGTCAGGTAAATTTTTGCAGTATTGTTTAGTCCGTCAAAAAAAATGACGATAGCAACCAATGACGTCCGAAAAACGTGTTTATAGTAATTTGTCAACGGTAATATTCAGTTTGGACTAGCGGGTCGATCCATTGATACAAAAACATCGTTGATTTTTTGCTACTTTTACCGTGTTCATTGGTTTTTGGAACAGGGTTGATGCTATCGTCATTTTTTGACAGAACATGTGTTGAGATCGTCACATAATTGACAGAATTTATGTTGCTATCGTCTGCTTTTGACAGACTTCGATGGTTCCATCGTCATTTACAACAAATCCTTAGTTAGAATGTCTTGAAACTTGCACAGGTACTTGTGGACAGGACCCCCCCCCCCCTTTTTCTTGAACATCGATTTTTTTGTTCATGTAAACAACATTTTGCAACTCTCTATGTATCACTGGATGACATATATACAATAAATACAAACAAACAGTAGTTTCTATCCATACCAGGTTTCTGACATTTATATAGTTTTTTGTTTTTTGTTTTATATAAGAGAGTCAGAAACCAGGTATGGATAGAAACTGCTGTTTGTTTGTATTTATTGTATATATGTCATCCAGTGATACATAGAGAGTTGCAAAATGTTGTTTACATGAACAAAAATTGATGTTCAAGAAAAAGGGGGGAGGGTCCTGTCCACAAGTACCTGTGGAAACTTGACAATTTTCTGTAAGTCTATATCTAATTTTGTGAAAGGCTGTTTAAATTTTTTAAAACTTATAATAAACAAGCTTATAAAGTTAACTGCCCTTCAACAAATCTTTAAACTTGTGAAAGACATACCCCCTTTTCAGACCACATCAATTATTCCAATAAGAAAAAAATTGGCTTTGTACATGCTTGTAAATTGACATGAAAATCAATTTTTTTATATTATAATGTTCAAAGATTAGCACTTTGTAAATGGAGTGGGACATAATAATGCTGGTTGTCTGTCCATCATTCAGACTTGCAAGTAAGCACTCTCACATCCTGGGCCTCCAAGAGGAATGATGCAAGGTGGAACAAGACTGCTTTGTGGCCTCGGGGATAGGCTGAGACTTCTGTCAAAATTTAGGATTTGAGGTCCAATAAAACCACTGGTAAACATTTATAAATGCTTCATTTCCTGTGAAGCAGAATGTCCAGTTGGCAGATAATATATACTTTATATACAAACATAATCAGATAATGCAGCAAGGTGTTACTTGTAAAGGTGGCCCTTCAGAGATTCACTGGTACCTTCTTGGCTTTCCTGGCCCCAGACCGATGTACATTTTATACCTGCTGAAACCCCCTCTCATACTCATAGGCCCTGCTCACACCTACATTTTCATGTTCCATAAGATGTATGTTGTCAATTACAACCACCAGATATTGCTATGACAGGTCTTCAATTTCATTATGTACTTCAAGGTTTGTGTTAGATTTACTCATATTATATTTTAAGTAGAAACAACTGTCTGATTATTTTTTTTCATACACAAAGTTCAATTTAATAATGACCTAGAAATATTGATCTATCCTAATCTACTGACCCATTAATACATTGGTTTGACTAGAAATATTGATCTATCCTAATCTACTGACCCATTAATACATTGGTTTGACTAGAAATATTGATCTATCCTAATCTACTGACCCATTAATAACATTGGTTTGACTTGAAATATTGATCTATCCTAATCTACTGACCCATTAATACATTGGTTTGACTAGAAATATTGATCTATCCTAATCTACTGACCCATTAATACATTGGTTTGACTAGAAATATTGATCTATCCTAATCTACTGACCCATTAATAACATTGGTTTGACTTGAAATATTTCATTGGCAAATTAAATTTTATGCCAATTTGCAATACTTCACTTAAAATATTTCAAACTAAAAAAATCTAATGGCTCAGATTTGCATGCAGATTGGAATTATGATTCCATACCACATGTACATGTATGTTTTGATCTTGAACACAAAATGTTGTACAGTCCACATTTCAAATCTGGAACAAAATATGTTTTTTAATAGTTTATTATAAATTAGTTCATATATCAATACCATTGTAAGGGCCTGGGTGGCTCAATGAGTTAGGTAGTTGGATTACCTAACAACTCATACAAGTCTATCACCAATACGGCATGGGTTCGTGCCTGGCTTTGTAAATTACAAAAAGGGTGCACTTGACTCAACCGCGAGTCATAAAGTTTACCAGTTGCTTGTCCATGGTCAGTGGTTCTCTCAGGGTTCTACGGCTTCTTCCACCACTAAAACTGGTCGCTATGATATAGCTGAAAGTGGTGTAAAACACCAAAATCAATCAATCAATATCATTGTCTCTCAACCAATCTGTATACTTATATAGTCTCTATTCTTTTCAATATATGTTTAATTTTCTTTAATATTCATTAATTATAGATTTTCTTTTTTCAGATCTTGATGATTAGAATGTTTGGTGGTACCAACTGGAACAGAATTTGAGATTTTATCTTTTAATAAATGTTACAATTAAAAATGAACACCTTTTTAATGCCATCCCAAACTCTCTAAAGTTCTCAAGCTAGAAAGTCTTAAATTTGCAGAATGTTTGTACACATATTTAAGAGGTGCATATTATCCAGAGTTTTATTTTCAACAATTTTTCACAGTTGTAAAGTCAAATGTTTCCTTTTCATCATATAATTTAGGTCTCAAAAGACCTTCACTGGCAATATCAACTAATTGGTCATTCAGTTTTAACCTTAGCATCATAATTGTCTGTCACTGAATGACAATAGCACACATAGTCTGTCAATTACTGACAATAGCAACAACCATTTCCGTCAAAATTATGATGATAGCAACATGGAAATTACTCAAATTAACCAAGTATGAAATTTACTTCACTCTATAACCAAACCACTTCAGCAGGTCTTTACAAGTCATTATATTTCATGAAAAAAAGAATTCTGTACAAGCCTTTGGTTTCCAGATTTTTTTATTTTCTATGTTGCTATTGTCATAAAAATTCCGTCAAAATTTGACAATAGCAACATCATTTTTTTAAATGTTAATTTAATCGTTAATAAAAGGGTCTGTGTTTTAATTTTTTAATTTTGATTTGGTTGAAGTTCATATCTACAACATATATCAACAACATCTCTCAAATCAGTGTTTGAAAAATGACCTGTCACAGTCTGTAAGTGTGCACTTTTTCCTGGAAGATGTCTTATGTCAAAAGTAGTTATTTCTACTTTTAGCCATATTTGAAGGTGGCCACATATGTCAGACAAAAATTTAAAGGAAGTCCAATCTAGCCATGACATGTTTTATCAAAATTGGTCAAGTGGTTTTAAAGGAGATTTCAAAAGAAGTTATTTCTATTTTCAGTAATGGCAGTCATATTTGAAGGTTGTCAGATTTGCCCGACATAGTTCTAATAGGCCCAGTCATTTCATAGGAGGAGATTTTTCTATAAGTGTACAAAGAGACAGATGACAAACCCCAAATGATGGCAAAAGCTCACACACTCTTCAGGTCAGGTGAGCTTAAAAAATAAGTGTACATTGAAATTCAACTCATAAGATATCAAGATTTCCAGTGAACATGTTAATTCCTTCATATATTACCATTTCTTTTGTTCATAAATAAATTAAATTTGATTTTCTGAAATAATGATATATCAATTTGCATGCAACATGCAAAAATGTGTTCTTACAAAAAAAAAGAGGAGTATAATCTGTTTGTAAATTCAAGAACATTCAAGAACATTTCCTAGTTCAAAACTTTCATCATTTTTATTTTTCATGCACAGATTAATTGCTATGAGTAAAGCAACAATCTCAGTGCTTCTTACCACATTTAAACTGTAAAGATTTGCCTGGATATGGACCAAGAAGGCCTGGATATGGACCAAGAAGGCTTGGTCTGTCTTCAAATTTACCTTGGCTAGTATTCTGCTGTATTAACATACTGAAAATAGAAAATAAAATATACCTAGAATCACACAAGCACCTGTACAAACATTGTCACAACTAATTTCTTAACAGTGTGAAGTTAAGTAATATTCCTGTATCTGTTAGACATATCTGAAGATCCTGCAAAGGAATATGCATGTTGAACATGTTTAAAATGCATGTCCAAGATGATTTATATCTGATAACATCCATATTTCAAAGGACAACAAAATCAATTTTACACAGAGAAATGTACAAGGAGATTATTGTATTTGCTGTACAAACCTGATACCACCTATTCAAAATCTTTATTTCATAAGTTTAAAAATTTGAAAATATATTCTGCAGTATCTTATAAAAAATTAACTGTATAAAAGTATTCAATACACATCTTTTTGGAAAATTTTATGACATCAATTAAAAATAAATATACCCTAAAATGTACATTTGCAATTGAAATACAAATAGACAAGTTATTTCATGCTGCGTTCACACGTACATTTAATGCGAATCGAATACGCTAATCACGCTCACACGTAATCATTTTTTTTAATGTGCATCGAATTCGAATTGGCTAATTCGCATTATCCAATTCCCTTCAGGAATACGTTTTCGTTAATGCGAATTCGTTAATTCGTATTCGATTTGCATTAAACTGTCTTGTGGACACATGCAGTATTGTGGCGGCCATTTTGAAAATGGAGACAGGTAGAAATTTTGCGATGTCGGGAATCAATTCAGGACATCATAATCTACCTACATATGAAATTTCGTTGAAATCGAACAATGTTGAATTTGTGAGGTATTGTGGCGGCCATTTTCCAAATGGCGACCGGTAGAAATTTTTCGATGTCAGGAATCAATTCGGGACATCATAATCTACCTACATATGAAATGTCGTTGAAATCGGACAATGTTGAATTCGGGACACCATTATCTACCCACATATCAAATTTTGATGATATCAAACAATGTTGAATTTTTGCGGTATTGTAACGGCCATTTTGAAAATGGCGACCGGTAGAAATTTTTCTATATCGGGAATCAATTCGGGACATCATTATCTACCCACATATCAAATTTTGATAATATCGGACAATGTTGAATTGTTGCGGTATTGTGGTGGCCATTTTGAAAATGGCGACCGGTAGAAATTGTTCAATGTCGGGACATCATTATCTACCCACATATCAAATTTTGATGATATCAGACAATGTTGAATTTTTACTGCCCATTTTTTTAGCCATCGCGAAAATTTGCAGAATGCAGAATTGCTCCTCTAATGGTGACCTATTACTATATCAAATTTTATGTCTCTATCATTATCTATTTAGAAGTTATCAACATTAATGTACGAAATTTCAACTTTCCCATAGGATTCTATAGTAACCCCCACCCCCTTTGAACCCCTCAAAATATGACTTTGACCCCCTTTACCACAAAGCTGAAAACTTTAGGACCAACTAGAAACATATATCTATAACTCCACCAAGTTTCATGAAATTCTGTCCAGTGGTTCCTGAGATCTGCCATGGACAAGTTCATGGTCCACGGAAAGAAAGAAAGAAAGAAAGAGAAAGAGAAGAATAAGAATAAGAATAATAATAATAATAATAATAATAAGAAGAAACGGAGCAAAAACAATAAGTCTCCAAACGTTTTTTGGGAGACTTAATTACCGTCTTCCAATCAAAGTATACTACCGTATTTGTACTCTTAGACATATCAGAATCGAAATAAACTCATGGAAGCCAGAATGTGTTTCGAGTTTTAACATGGATTGGCGGATATTAGTAAATTTTATCCCTCGCTTCTGGTTCGGGATAAAATACTAATATCCGCCAATCCATGTTAAAACTCCCAACACATTCTGGCTTCCATGATTTATTTCTTAATTATACTCTTAATTTGTAAATTCCTTGTCAAATGGTTTTTTTGAAAAACAAAATTCCTTTACCTGTATTCAGAAGTATTTCCATTCCCAGCTACATTTCTTGATCTCAGAGACTGTAATAAAATATGAGAATAATTAAGACTTGCTACAATCTCTGTAGTTTCTGAACACCTGGTTATATTTGTTAATTGTTCAGGAACAATAAAGAGTAAACAGATATATTTTTTTTCTGTATGAGCTTCAGCTAGACCAATAAATTGTACGCTTTGTACATCTCTGGAAACATAAAAAGAGCAATGGAATGATTATTGTTTAATGCCAAATGAGCAAGTCTTCAACTATATCATGGCGAGAACAAGTTACATTTTGATGAGATGATCAGAATGTCTGCTTTGTACTGAACCAACACGCTGAGTTGGATTTTTTAGTGCTTGCTCACTGAAACAACAGTCCTCTGTTGCTCCACTAAAGCACATTATTCTTATTCCGAGTCAACCAGTCTTTGCTCTTATTCCTTAGTGCTGTGTGCTTAGCAAAGGAGCAAAAAATACCAACTTTATAATCTTTGGTTTGACCTGAGGCCAAACAAAAAAATTTGTTTGTTTACGGTGACATGTCAAAAAAAATCTAGGGTCGGTCGGTCGGCATTAATTTTTATAGTCTTTGGTTTGACCTGAGGCCAAACAAAAAAATTTGTTTGTTTACGGTGACATGTCAAAACCAGAGGCTCCCAGGAGCCTGTAATCGCTCACCTGGATCAAAGCTGCTTTCAATAACAACGCAACTGCACTGTGGCGGCCATCTTGGCGGGAGAGCGCAACTGCCGGACACCATTTTGGAAGAGGACCATCCAATGACTATTCCATCAAAGTTTGGTTTTAATTGAGCTACTGGTTCCAGACAAGATGGTTTTTATGTGAATTTCCCATAGGGTCCTATGTTAAATTAAGTACAGCTGTGCAGCCATCTTGGTCAGAGGGCGGGACCACCAGACACAAATTTGGTTCAGCGGTTTCAGAGGAGAAGATTTAAATGTGATCTTTTATCAAAATATGCCTAATTTGAATAATCTGTATAAATCGGCTGAGAGAAAAATTTCAAAAAAAACCACCGAACATATGCTAAACTACTCCTTACCATGTAGCTGCAGTTCAAATTTGAGCTCATTTTGACTTATACTAAAGTAGCAATGGACAATTGAAGAAATTTCTATTTTTAGTAACAGCAGCCATCTTGAATGGAGGGTGGGGCTGTCGGACACAATTTTGAAAGGGAACCACCCAGGGACCATCCCTGCCAGGTTTGGTTTAATTTGGTTCAGCGGTTTCAGAGGAGAAGATTTAAATGCGATCTTTTATCAAAATATGCCTAATTTGCAGGGGTTTAAAAGTTTTTTATAACAGGAGGTACTTCTTAAATTTTAAGAGGTACCTAAAAATTTAGGCCGGGGGTCTGGGGCCCGCCTGAGGGCCGTAAGGGGTCCAGGGGGGCTTTGACCCCCGGAAGCTCCTGAAATCTAGCATTTTGTGGACCAAAAAATGTACTTCAGAGACTGCAAAACATTAAGTGTTTTTGAAAGAAAAATCCCATTAACTTTCTCTTTAGAGTTCAGATTTCACCAAGACCATGCATAATGGATCCCCCCCCCCCCCCCCCCATTTCATTATTGAATATTTCAGTTTACAAACTTCAGCCAAGATTATTCATGGATAGTCCGCCATATCTTAAAAAAAACCAAAAGGACCATAAAGAGCTACGATTCCGCAGCTAGGCTTGACCAAGCCATTGTTTTGTTGGCTTTGTCCTTTTCTTTTTCACAATACCTTGGCTTGTGTGTTTTTTTACTTTATTACCAGTAATTAAACTCATCAAAGACCATTGACACGACTTCAGTGGAAAAAAAAAAAAAAGATTCGCGGGAAGACATTTATTAACATTTGAATCACAAAAGTTAAATTATTTTGGAAAAAAAGTGGGGCCTGCGTTTTGATATTACAATGTAATTCGTATTTGAGCCATGTCTGGTCCTTTGTCAAGATTCCTAGTAATTTTCTATCCCTTATCTCCTCGTACCCTCTTTTAAAAAAGCTTTTCAGCACACTTTCAATTCTGTGAACAACCGCGGTAGGGCCCCGTCAAAATATGTAAATAAAATTAGCCATGTAGGTTTTTATTTTTTTATACCGGAAGTTAAACAATATGGATGGAGTTAAGCAACAAGACAGTACGCCCCAAAATGATTCGACCCTGGGTTTTAAATGGATAAAAAAAATCGCACAAAATATTGTGTAGTCATATATTCATAATACATAAATGATCATACTTATATTACTGAAGATTACACTAGTTTGTGTTTGAACATAATTTGTAATCGGTCATTTTTTATTTTGAAATGATGTCAGCTTTCTTCCGGTCCGACTTTTACACAAGGATGAAAAGATATTGGGGCGAAAACATCTGTTTACCGCATGCGCAAACTGCTATTTACGATTCTAAGGTAAAGTTATTTTTAAAAGGCACAGGCTACGAATACGACGGAAACGTATTCGTAGCCTGGGTTCTACTAACCCGAATAATCCAGTCGTTATATTACGCTTTGCTATATTAACGCCTGAACGACTTTTTCGATAAAACGCGTCAATCGGAAGCTTCAAATTAGCAATGCATTCTGGGTTTAAACTGCGTGTGGTGACTTTTGACACTAAAAGAAGGAGGAGCTTAAGAAATGTTTGTAAACAAAGGTCAGTGGAGCGTTCAGGTGTCAAATGTTTTCATTGTACCCACGTGTTTGACCTTACTAATCTAAAAGGTGAAAAGAGAAGAAATGTAGGAAAACTAAATAATGAATTAAACATCGTTAATCAACTTGTCGATCTCCATTTCTTGTTGTTTGTAAACATTACCGGAAATTGAAAGAACCGCCTTGCGCATACTCGGCAAATAATCATCGCTGATTGGCTCTCTCTTTCAGAGAGCAGCTGACCCGTTTTTATCACAAGGAGAGTTCAAGCCCTCATCCAGCAATAGTGCCGATAGAGGGCGCAGTATTATTCGAGTTAGGGTTCTACGAGTACGACGGGCGGAAGTTGTGACTAAATGATCAACCGGTTTCCGGACATGGATACCTATTTTACGAAAATTAATCACGTATTGCTAAGACAATAGGTTAATACAATGTATTAAATTAATAATGTTTATAGTTATTTTAAGCAATTTCAGCAACACCAATAGGTTTTTTTCGGTGCAAAACGTAGTCCAATACATCTTAGATGGTACCATACAAAAAGCGCAAACTTGTGTGTTTTATCATATGACTTACGATAGTATTGTAATGACTTAAACATTCTAGAAACATGTATTTGCTGCTATACAGAACATGATTGAAGACATCACCGCGAATTTAATATGAAGAACTGCAATCACAAAGTGATGATCATTTGCTTATTCAAGGTATATTGTATGTGATTTTACCTTGTGTTTGGGCGTTGACCGCTGGAAATGGAACTACAATTTTCCCCTCCATGAATACAGGAATAATCCAACTCCTTATAAATTAAAAGACCCGCTGCACTTTCTGCAACTTCCATGTTTTTATATTTGGACCCCTTACCAAGCTTCCTTAAGATATGCTTATAAAGTTGGATGTAGTTATCCTCCTGGAATTTTTTAAAGGCACTCTCTAAATCTGTAAAAGATTTATACTTTGCTCCAACACGGAGCGCACTACTATCGTCGTCTATTTTGAAAATAATTAATATTGGGAAGTGTGAGTTGTACTCTGAGAAGTACTCATACCAGTGAAATCTATGGGCTTAATCATGTATTGTAAGACTAGTTGTTCAATGCATCAGATTTTATTGGAATAAAAATAAACTACAAACAGAAAATTATATAAAAAAATTGTAAAATTGTCATTTAATGAAATAAAAACAATAGAATTAAGAAAATCGAGAAATCCGTCGTATTCGTAGCCTCTAGATGCTAGCAATACATGATTAATTTCTGTAAAGTAGATGTCCATGTCCGGAAACCGGTTGATCATTTAGTCACAACTTCCGCCCGTCGTACTTGTAGAACCCAGGCTACGAATACGTTTCTGTCGTATTCGTAGCCTGTACCTTTTTAAAACAGGGAATATCCTGTCAACTTGGTCGTGGCTGAACGCAGTTGTTCGATTTGAATGCGAGAATTCAGCAACTGACGTGATCATTAATTTTTTATGAAAAATATTCCACAAGCCTATCGTACTTGTGGTTTTGACCACCGCTAATTTTGGGGGGGTTTCAGTAATTTCTGCCGGTACTATACACAATCTCAGACGGGTAAAAGTACCGGGTACCGGCCCACTTTGAAACCCCTGAATTTGCATAATCGGTATATATCGGCTGAAAGAAACCCGGAATATATGCTAAACTACTTCTTGCCATGTAGCTGCAGTTAAAATTTGAGGTCATTTTGACTTGCACTAAAGCAGCAATGGACAATTAAAATTTCATCCCCCCTTTTTTCTATTTTCAGCTTGGCGGCCATCTTGGTTGGAAGTCGGGATCACCGGACACAATTTTGGAAGGGGGCCATCCAAGAATTATTTCAGCAAAGTTTGGTTGAGATTGGCTCAGTAGTTTCAGAGGAGAAGATTTTTTTTAAATTTCATCTCCCCTTTTTTCTAATTTGCATAATCGGTCAAAATCGGCAAAAGTTCAAAGTTCATAAAAAATCCTGTAATACATGTTAAAAAGCTCATCATTATGCTTATACAGTTCAAATTTGGGCACATTCTGGCTTAAAATAGAGCAGTTTTGGCCATTTGAAGAAATTTCTATTTTTAGTAACAGTGGCCATCTTGAATGAAGGGCGGGCTGTCGGACACAATTTTGAAAGGGACCCACCCAAGGACCATCCCTGCCAGGTTTGGTTTAATTTGGTTCGGCGGTTTCAGAGGAGAAAATTTAAATGTGATCTTTTATCAAAATATGCCTAATTTGCATAATCGGTATATCTCGGCTGAAAGAAAAATTTCACAGAAAAACCCGGAATATATGCTAAACTACTTCTTGCCATGTAGCTGCAGTTAAAATTTGAGCTCATTTTGACTTACACTAAAGCAGCAATGGACAATTAAAATTTCATCCCCCATTTTTTCTATTTTTAGCTTGGTGGCCATCTTGGTTGGAAGTCGGGATCACCGGACACAATTTTGAAAGGGGGCCATCCAAGGTTGCAATTGGTCCAGTGGTTTCTGAGGAGAAGATTAAAATGTGAGGCCAGGTGAGCTAAAAATCTAGGGTCGGTCAGTCGGCATTAATTTTTTTTTTATTATTATTATCTGCAAAACCGGAAATAGTCGTTCCCGGTTCCGGAATCCAATTCCGGTATTTAATTTTCGAAATTTCCAGTAAGCCGTCATTTGTTGAAGCTGTTTTATGACGAGTTACGCAGTTTTACTACCTTCTTTGCTCTCAATTTCGACAAAAAGCTAGCGGTTGAATAAATAAAACATTGCTGCTGATTAAATAACAAAAATGGTTATCCGAATTCTGTGTAAAAATTGATAGGGTCATTAGCAAAAATTAGAGTCGAATAATTGTTGATAAAAAAGGTTAGGGTCGGCGGCTGAAAAATAGGGTCGGTCAGGCGACCGTAAACACTCATATTTTTTTGCTTGGCCTGACCAGGGCTAGAACCTAGAAACTACAAATCTTGAGAAGAGCACACTAACCATTACACCACTGGCACTGTTACATTAAAACTATAGGCTCAGTGTGCTGAGCCTGTGTTGCTCATCTTTCATTCTACTTTGAAGAAACTTAGTACAGAACCTTCCATAGATGCTTCCTACCAAATTTCAGTTCATGTGGCTACTCTGTTTTAGAGGAGAAGATTTTTTAGAAATCGACCAACCAGTAACAAGAATTGCCTATGGTGGCCATGTTTGTTAACTGATTGGGACTAAATTAGCAATATTTATAGAGGACCTTCATAGATGCTTCCTACCATGTTGCAGTTCATTTGGCCAAACAGCTTTGGGGGAGAAGATTTTTTTTTAAATCGACCAATCTGAAACAGGAATTGCCTGTGGTGGCCATATTTGTTAACGGATTGGGAAGAAATGAGCAATATTTATAGAGGACCTTCCATAGATGCTTCCTACCAAGTTGTGGTTCATTTGGCCAAGTGGTTTCAGAGAAGAGGATTTAAAAAAATTGACCAATCAGAAACAAGAATTGCCTTTGGCGGCCATGTTTGTTAACGGATCGGGACAAAATGTGCAATCTTTATAGAAGACTTTCCATATATCTTTCCTACCATGTTTCGGTTCATTTAGCCAATTGGTTTCAGAGGGGAAGATTTTATAGAAATCGACTAATCAGAAACAAGAATTGCCTGTGGCGGCAATGTTTGTTAATGGATCAGGACAAAATGTGCAATCTTTATAGAGGATCTTCCATAGATGCTTCCTACCATGTTTCAGTTCATTTGGCCAAGCAGTTTCAGAGAAGATTTTTTTTTAAATCGACCAATCAGAAACAAGAAGTGTCTGCAGCAGCCATCAGGGGTTAAAGAATTTTCCAATAGTGCACTGGCCCAGGACCAGTAAGCACCAGGAATCTACTGCTCCTGAATATTGGAATGGAGGAAATAAAATTTGTTGAACACAAAATTAACTTGACTTCCTACCATGTTTCAGTTCATTTGGCCAAGCGGTTTCAGAGAAGATTTTTTTTTAAATCGACCAATCAGAAACAAGAATTGCCTGTAGCATCAATGTTTGTTAACAGATCGAGAGAAATTGGGCAATCTTTATAGAGGACCTTCCATAGATGCTTCCCACCAAGTTTCAGTTCATATGGCCAAGCGGTTTCAGAGGAGAAGGTTTTTTAGAAATCATCCAATGAAAAACAAGTATTGCCTATGGCAGCCATGTTTGTTAACAGAACAGGATGAAATGTGTAATCTTTATAGACAACCTTCCATAGATGCTTCCTACCAAGTTGTGGTTCATTTGGTCACGAGGTTTCAGAGAAGAAGATTTTTTTAAATCGACCAATCAGAAACAAGAATTGCCTGTGTCGGTCATGTTTGTTAACGGATCAAGACAAAATGTGAAATTTTTCATAGGACTTGCCATAGATGCTTCCTACCAAGTTTTGGTTCATTTGGCCAAGCAGTTTCAAAGTAGATATTTTTTTCAAATCGACCAATCAGAAACAAATATTGCCTGCCGTGACCATGTTTGTTAACAGATCAGGACGAAATGTGCACTCTTTATAGACAACCTTCCATAGATGCTTCCTACCAAGTTTTGGTTCATTTGGCAAAGTGGTTTTAGAGGAGAAGATTTTTTTAGAAATCAACCAATCAGAAACAAGTATTGCCTCTGGTGGCCATGTTTGTTAACAGATCAGGACGAAATGTGTAATCTTTATAGACGACCTTCCATACATGTTTCCTACTAAGTTGTGGTTCATTTGGCCAAGAGGTTCCAGAGAAGAAGATTTTTTAAAATTGACCAATCAGAAACAAGAATTGCCTGTGTCGGTCATGTTTGTTAACGGATCAAGACGAAATGTGAAATCTTTCCATAGGACTTGCCATAGATGCTTCCTACCAAGTTTCGGTTCATTTGGCCAAGCGGTTTCAAAGGAGAAGATTTTTTAGAAATCGACCAATCAGAAAAAAAGAATTGCTTGTGGTGGCCATGTTTGCTAACGGATTGGGACAAAATGAGCAATCTTTATAGAGGACCTTCCATAGATACAGTACACTCCAAGTGTATCAACGATCATACTCTCAGGTCGGACATATTCCTCCTAAAATGTCAGACAAATCTGAGAGTCAACATTCTCTAAGTCCGACTATTTGGTCGGACATCGTAGTCGGACGTGAGACTGGATATTTAAAGTTTTTTTTTACATTTCTCGAGGGGAACATGTCAAACATTTTGTGATCGACGCGTATTTGTAAGCGTACTTTCTGGGTACGTAAATACCCTAGTGTATTTCTACCTTGCACCATATTCGCGGCAGGAAGGGTCACAGCTCAAAGGTCAATATATAACTGAAATATTGTTGAAAAGTGACGTTTAAACACCCATAGAGCCTCATATAAATTATTGCAATAAAATATTGATTAAGTAATGAAATCGATATAAATTATTTTCCAGTATATTTAGTATAAAAAGCTTGTTCTACACGTTTACTGTGAGATGTATTGCAACCACCATTTTTTACTACAACCATGTGCGCATGCTCATGTTTGATGGAAGGCTATAGCTATATTTAGATATTTTGTGATAATAATTTTATATTGTAAATTGATCCACCCTGTGATTTTTTTCAACAAGATACATTTTTTTATAGTATATATTTTATTATAAAATACAATATTGAACTGATTTTCGCTAACACTTCAATCATTGAATATTGATTTTTTTTCGGATGTTGAATATTTTATCCCCAGAATTGCACCCCCTGTTAATATACTTTTATTGCTTTATATAAAAAATAATAACACCAAGAACATTGATGATATGAGTCTTCTTATTCAGAAATAAACTTACAGCAAAATAAAGGTATACATTTTTTGTACTGTAAACAAAATCGTCATTTTTATCTAGATTTATCATCCGAAAAATACAGTACTCCTCTACTATACTAATTTGGATTAGGTGATGGGAATTAGGTGCCATCATCAAAATAAAGATTAAAAAAATGTATTTTATGATAAAGATGGCTGATTAAAATTGTTTGTCATGCATTAGCTGTCAGTTGTAATATACAGGATGTAACCAATATACAGGAAGAGCCCCTACTGTGAAGCCATCTATTTTGAGATGCCATTCAATGAAAATAACAACCTGACCATATTGCTAAATAAGAATAAGAATTAGATAAGAAATTAAAATTTATAGAAGGCAAGAATTTATATAATTAACACATTAAGTCACATTTCATTTATTTAGCTTGGGTCAGTTATAAATTAATTAAAAAGACAAAAATGGTTTAAAAAAAAATCTGTCTAACAAGTATTTACCTAAATAACGATATCATGACGTATAATAATTCCTCACCATAAATGTATTTATTTTATTAAGATATTTATACACATATATAAGAAAAAAGATATAAATTTATTTTTCAAGTACAAATAAATTGGAAAATGGCTTGAAAATCGAAAACGCAAAATAGTTATCTATGTTTATAAGTCTTAGTAAAAGGAGTCTTGAGCAACATTTTTTTTCACACCTGTGATAGGTGTATTTGTATATCATGAATGCACGATGCGACGACATGCTGAGATGGGTGATGTTTTGACGAATTAGTACCAGATTGCCGATTCCATTTTGCCGAATCCCATATTGCCGACTTTTGTTAAAAATGACACAATATTATGATATTATTTTTCATTTAAAAAACATTATTGATGATGTGTACATATTTTATTGAAAGCAGTAATTTTTCGCGCAATTTCAATTAGAACCAGAGGCTCTCAAGAGCCTGTATCGTTCACCTGGTAATAAAAAAAACCAATTGGTCCTATGTAAAAACTATGTCCTGCGTCATCTTGGAATTACGATCAACATAAAAAACACAAAGTTTGTAAAGGACCTTCCAATGATTGATGCACAGTTTAGGTTCAATCAGTGCAATAGCTTCAGAGAAGAATATATTTCTGTATTTTCCCCATATGGTTCTGTGTTAATACTATGACCTGTGGTGGCAGCCATCTTGGATTTCCGATCGGCATAAAAAACAGGACCTTCCAATGATCATTCCTGGGCAGTTTGGTTTCAACTGTCCAAGTGGTTTCAGAGAAGAAGCATTTTGAAACATTTTTCCCATAGGGTCCAATGTTAAACTAAGTCCTGCCGTAGCCGCCATTTTGAATTTCATATCAGAATAAAAAACGTATATTTTGTAGAGGACCATTCAATGAACATTCATGTACAGTTTGGCTTTAATAATATTTGTAGTTTCTGAGAAGAAGGCATTTGAACATTTTCCCATAGGGTCCAATGTTAATCTATGTCCTGCGGTGGTGGCCATCTTGGATTTCCGATCGGCATAAAAAACACACACCTTGTAGAGGACCTTCCAATGATCATTCCTGGGCAGTTTGGTTTCAATTATCCAAGTGGTTTCAGAGAAGAAGCGTTTTGAAACATTTTTCCCATAGGGTCCAATGTTAAACAAAGTCCTGCCGTAGCCGCCATTTTGAATTTCATATCGGAACAAAAAACGCAAAGTTTGTAGAGGACCATCCAATGTACACACATATGGACAGTTTGGCTTTAATCATATTTGTAGTTTCTGAGAAGAAGGCATTTGAACATTTTCCCATAGGGTCCAATGTTAATCTATGTCCTGCGGTGGTGGCCATCTTGAATTTTCGATCGGCATAAAAAAACAGAAACTTTGTAGAGGACCTTCCAATGATCATTCCTGGGCAGTTTGGATTCAATTGTCCAAGTGGTTTCAGAGAAGAAGCGTTTTGAAACATTTTTCCCATAGGGTCCAATGTTAAACTAAGTCCTGCCGTAGCCGCCATTTTGAATTTCATATCGGAACAAAAAACCTAACGTTTGTAGAGGACCATCCAATGAACATTCATGTACAGTTTGGCTTTAACAATATTTGTAGTTTCTGAGAAGAAGGCATTTGAACATTTTCCCATAGGGTCCAATGTTAATCTATGTATTGTGGTGGCGGCCATCTTGGATTTCCGATCGGCATAAAAAACATAAAATTTGTAGAGGACCTTCCAATGATCATTCCTGGGCAGTTTGGTTTCAACTGTTCTAGTGGTTTCAGAGAAGAAGCGTTTTCAAACATTTCCCCCATAGGGTCCAATGTTAAACTAAGTCCTGACGTAGCCGCCATTTTGAATTTTATATCGGAACAAAAAACGCAAAGTTTGATCATTCCTGGGCAGTTTGGTTTCAATTATCCAAGTGGTTTCAGAGAAGAAGCGTTTTGAAACATTTTCCCCATAGGGTCCAATGTTAAACTAAGTCCTGCCGTAGCCGCTATTTTGAATTTTATATCGGAACAAAAAACGCAAAGTTTGTAGAGGACCATCCAATGAACATTCATGTACAGTTTGGCTTTAATCATATTTGTAGTTTCTGAGAAGAAGGCATTTGAACATTTTCCCATAGGGTCCAATGTTAATCTATGTAGAGGACCTTCCAATGATCATTCCTGGGCAGTTTGGTTTCAACTGTCCAAGTGGTTTCAGAGAAGAAGCATTTTGAAACATTTTTCCCATAGGGTCCAATGTTAAACTAAGTCCTGCCGTAGCCGCCATTTTGAATTTCATATCGGAACAAAAAACGTAAAGTTTGTAGAGGACCATCCAATGAACATTCTTGTACAGTTTGGCTTTAATCATATTTGTAGTTTCTGAGAAGAAGGCATTTGAACATTTTCCCATAGGGTCCAATGTTAATCTATGTCCTGCGGTGGTGGCCATCTTGGATTTCCGATCGGCATAAAAAACACACACCTTGTAGAGGACCTTCCAATGATCATTCCTGGGCAGTTTGGTTTCAATTATCCAAGTGGTTTCAGAGAAGAAGCGTTTTGAAACATTTTCCCCATAGGGTCCAATGTTAAACTAAGTCCTGCCGTAGCCGCTATTTTGAATTTTATATCGGAACAAAAAACGCAAAGTTTGTAGAGGACCATCCAATGAACATTCATGTACAGTTTGGCTTTAATCATATTTGTAGTTTCTGAGAAGAAGGCATTTGAACATTTTCCCATAGGGTCCAATGTTAATCTATGTCCTGCGGTGGTGGCCATCTTCGATTTCCGACCGGCATAAAAAACAGAAACTTTGTAGAGGACCTTCCAATGATCATTCCTGGGCAGTTTGGTTTCAACTGTCCAAGTGGTTTCAGAGAAGAAGCATTTTGAAACATTTTTCCCATAGGGTCCAATGTTAAACTAAGTCCTGCCGTAGCCGCCATTTTGAATTTCATATCGGAACAAAAAACGTATTATTTGTAGAGAATCATCCAATGAACATTCATGTACAGTTTGGCTTTAATCATATTTGTAGTTTCTGAGAAGAAGGCATTTGAACATTTTCCCATAGGGTCCAATGTTAATCTATGTCCTGCGGTGGCGGCCATCTTGAATTTCCGATCGGCATAAAAAAACAGAAAATTTGTAGAGGACCTTCCAATGATCATTCCTGGGCAGTTTGGTTTCAATTATCCAAGTGGTTTCAGAGAAGAAGCGTTTTGAAACATTTTTCCCATAGGGTCCAATGTTAAACTAAGTCCTGCCGTAGCCGCCATTTTGAATTTCATACCAGAACAAAAAACGTAAAGTTTGTAGAGAACCATCTAATGAACATTCATGTACAGTTTGGCTTTAATCATATTTGTAGTTTCTGAGTAGAAGGCATTTGAATATTTTCCCATAGGGTCCAATGTTAATCTATGTCCTGCGGTGGCGGCCATCTTGGATTTCCGACCGGCATAAAAAACTGAAAATTTGTAGAGGACCTTCCAATGATCATTCCTGGGCAGTTTAGTTTCAACTGTCCAAGTGGTTTCAGAGAAGAAGCATTTTGAAACATTTTTCCCATAGGGTCCAATGTTAAACTAAGTCCTGCCGTAGCCGCCATTTTGAATTTCATATCGGAACAAAAAACCTTAAGATTGTAGAGGACCATCCAATGAACATTCATGTACAGTTTGGCTTTAATAATATTTGTAGTTTCTGAGAAGAAAGCATTTGAACATTTTCCCATAGGGTCCAATGTTAATCTATGTCCTGCGGTGGCGTCCATCTTGGATTTCCGACCGGCATAAAAAACAGAAACTTTGTAGAGGACCTTCCAATGATCATTCCTGGGCAGTTTGGTTTCAACTTTCCAAGTGGTTTCAGAGAAGAAGCATTTTGAAACATTTTTCCCATAGGGTCCAATGTTAAACTAAGTCCTGCCGTAGCCGCCATTTTGAATTTCATATCGGAACAAAAAACCTTAAGATTGTAAAGGACCATCCAATGAACATTCATGTACAGTTTGGCTTTAATAATATTTGTAGTTTCTGAGAAGAAGGCATTTGAACATTTTCCCATAGGGTCCAATGTTAATCTATGTCCTGCGGTGGCGGCCATCTTGGATTTCCGATCGGCATAAAAAACAGTAACTTGGTAAAGGACATTCCAATGATCATTCCTTTACAGTTTGGGTTCAGTCAGTTCATTAGTTTCGGAGAAGAAGATCTTTGAAATTTCAGCCAATCAGAGCATATTATTGGCCCTGGCAGCCATATTGAATATCCGACTGGAACGAAAAACAGTAACTTTGTAGAGGACCATCCAAGGAACATTCCTGCTAAGTTCGGTTCCAATCGGCCAAGTGGTTTCGGAGAAGAAGCTTGAAATGTGAAAAGTTTACAGACGACGGACGCCAAGTGATGGCAATAGTTCACATGGACCTTTGGTCCAGGTGAACTAAAAACCATAATCAAATGCATACTGATTGTTGAATAGGAGATGCCGATACTAACAATGGAAACAATGGAAAAAAACTACAAATAAGTACATGGTTTTTTTAGAGTTTTACTAAGTAAGAAAGAAAAACAATGCCGAAAATTGGCGTTAAATAGCAAATTATTTAGAACTGATTGATGATTTCGGTAATCTAAAAATGAACTAGTACTATACCCACAATATCCAAGCTAGGTAATTACGGTAGATTTTAATAAATGATCGGCAATTAATTAACTCCAAACAAATATGGGGCGTATTTACAAAACAAAAAATGTGTATTTATTTAATTATTTTGCATATGTCTGCAATTTGGGAATCGGCTAATTGGACTCGGCAATTTGGGATTCGGCAAACTGGGATCGACAATTTGGGATGCTACCGTTTTGACAGGTAAACTGTAAAAAAAAAAACCATAGAATACACTAATAAAATATTATTTCACCTATATCAGGACTCTGCAGACTGCCAATTTTCAAGAAAAAAAAACGGGATTTACGGATTTATTTGCCATTAACAAAATAAAACTTAAATTTTACTAATTAATTTTAATCCAAATTTGCCTTTAAAGAAATAAATGTATAAATTAGAATTATTTACCCGGGTTCGTTCGCCCTACATTTGGCAAACACGTAAAAGAGCCCGATATTGTAAACCGGCAACTGTCTGCAGCAAGTGAAAGGGCCTTGGCATCGATTGTCACGAATACATAAGGGACATATTAATATTCACTTCTAGTGCACTTAAAACATGGGTACTGCATATTAATACATTTTATTCATGGATATTATTGTATATATCGCCAGTGACAGCTGTTAACATATCTATACTTTCCGTACTGTATATCACTCATTTACTTCAGCTTTACTAAGATACGCATGTTTCTTTATGCACGAATTTATTGGTTAGCAGAATTTGGGGACGTTTCCTGTTTACAGTTTAACTATCTGAGAGTGAAGACTCTCACTCCGACCTGGGAAGATTTTGTCGGACAATTTTGTCGGACAATTTTAAGAGTGAAGTCCGTCAAAACTCTGTGTCCGACCTGAGAGTATGATCGTTGATACACTTGGAGGGATCTGTACTTCCTACCAAGTTTCAGTTCATTTGGCTAAGTGGTTTTTAGTCCCTGTAAAGTGAGAAACGAAACAGAAACGAAACGAATCAAGATGAGACGTAACAAAATGTGTAAACTGAGAAATGAATCGAAACAAAATATACAACAAAACGAAATATGGACCAGACGCATGTAACATATGTCACATATCCGCCAAGTTTGGTAATGTAATGTAACTATTCTCTAATCTAATCTTATCGAAATTATCAAAGATAAATGTGAACATCTCAAGTTAAAAATGTGAAACGTAAACGGACGAACGCCAGTTGACGGCAAATGTGACATTATTCATTAACTTAGCATAAATTCATACAGAAACTATAATATTGCCATATCAAAGCATTTTGAAAACATCTCAAAAGAAAATGGAAAAGAAACCCAGCAATGTATACCAAGCTTTTTTTGTATCGCTCAACAAGATAGCAACTTTTGTTAAATCTGTATAGTTAAATACTTCAGGTACACATACATTTGGCGCGGGTGGTAAAGAGTTATTTTCGTGCAACGTGTTTGGAGGTTTTTTTTAATTTCACATGTTTCATTTAAAGTGGTAAAAATGCAACTTGCAAGCCAAATTTTTATTTTTTGTTCATCGTGAACCAACATCTTTATTTACGGTTCTTCCATACATATAACCGCCTTCGCCACCCTCTTTGGTCTGAATACAGTTTTTAAAGGGTCTACACATCACCAAGCTAGAAATTTTAATCAGGAAAATGATGTTACCCACAGCATATACAAGCATTGTTTTGAAAGTTTTAAGTTTGCATAGCAAAATAAAAATCATCAAAATCCAAAGGATACCTCCTCTATCAACAAGAACACTTCAAACAAATTATGGCTGGGAAAATCTACCACAGCAAACATGAATTTTTCAGGAAAATATGACAGACGAACAGTGTGGTAACTAATGATTAGAATGTTGCAGAGATCCTAAACTAATCCATTATTGTATATAGCTGTCATTTATGAAACTTTACTTTTGAAATAATTAACTTGTTATACTTCTTTGGATACTACCACCTGTCACAACCCTAAATTGCTTGTTTCTAGGGAGTTGACAAAGTTGGCAGACCTGTTTACCCCAATTGACACTAAAGAGTATTATTTGCTCCAGCTCAGCATAGTTTGGCAATGTTGAGAGTAGTTTTCGGAAATTGAAAACAATGGTTTCTGATTCATGAGCTGGTGCCATAATGGCATATACACACAGTATATACATACCAAATATCTACCTTACATGTATCTACTGAAGACAGGGGCCCCGGGTGGCTCAATGAGTCAGGTCATACCTTTTTCTATTTTCGAATCCGTGAACATCTGTTTGAAACACTTTGTAAAGGTATCTGCTGTTGATAAAGGCAGGTTCAGGTTTACAATCAGTTGGCACATTATCGTTTCCGATTTCGTTACTGCTTTCCGTAGGTCGATTTCACTGTTGGTCATGTTTGGACTGCTTATAAAGGTCTTTATAGAACGACAGTTCTGCTTTACTTTTGCTAGGTCAATGTGGTTTTTGGTTCCAACATGATGACGAACATCACTTTTGTCTCCGTGAGCACATGCAATGTCAATGGCACAGACAGTGGAGTGAAAGAACGTTTCCCCTTTCTTTGATGCACAAATAAAGTTCCATGTGTCTTAATAGCTGTCCTTAAACCGTTGGCACAATTTTTTTGGCATAGGACCTTCATCATCACTGTTGTTCAAATCCCGTTTGCCATCCCGCTTGGCCATTTTTTTTACCTTCAGATCACGGTCGCAAACACGCTTTACATTGCTTGTCGGATACGTTATTTAAAGTGCTTATTGATGCAGGTGTCATATGGTATTTTGAACCCCATGGTAAATTGAACCCGGGGTCGATTTACCTATGATATTTTGACCCCGGGTTCAATTTTCCATATGGTATTTTGACCCCGGGGTCAATTTTTTGTCATTGTATTTTGAACCCCCTCATGGTAAATTGAACCCCCCCTCATTTCTACCAAAAGAGAGGAGTTCATAATACCATAAGAGAGGGTTTGATATACCATAGGTAGGGGGTCAATATACCATGGGTAGGGGGTCGATATACCATGGGTAGGGGGGTCAATATACCATGGGTAGGGGGGTCGATTAGTTGCAATAATGTAGCTCCTGTGATAAACTTGTGTCTCGGCAGAGCTACAACGCGGTCCCATTCGTCACAATGGAGCAAAAAAAAAGTTGCAGTTGAAACATAAAAACTCACTATTTACGCTTCAAACATTTCATTATAACTATTACTGATGATCCCAGTCCTTATTAAATCGGTTTGGCTGAGAAATATATGCTTTTCAAAGGTAGCAACAACCTTGTTCAAATTTATCGATCGTTTGTCATAACCAGAAACTACGGAAGGCGGAGCTTTTCTAAATATGGTATTCCTTACTACGATGCTTACAACGGCTGATGTAACATTCACGCCTTAATCGCCAAATATGGTATCGACATCCAAATAGTGAGGCCGGAAATGACGAAATTCAAAATGTTCAGAGACTTGGATTTTTATTTTGTGGGAATTACATTCTAAAATAGTGATAGGTGATAAAAACTTGTTATAATAATGGACAAAAGGAAAGGTTATGTCTTATTATTGATAAATGCAGGTGTCAGAAACTCTGTAAGCGAGCGCAAAAAATCTCGGCGGCTGCTCCATTGCGAGTAAGCGAGCATTTAGGGTTTTATTATTAGAACTAGGGGTCGATATACCATGGGTAGGGGGGGTCAATATACCATGGGTAGGGGGGTTAAAATAACAATGGTAGGCAGTTTGATATACCATGGACAAAAAATACAGCAAAATAAATAATATGAGATTGTAAATGAAGACATAAAGATATAATTGATCAATAAAGATGTCTAAACTTTGACCAAATCCTGATCAATTGATTTCAATGCCCATGGAATAATGAACTCCTTACCCATGATATATCGACCCCCCTACCCATGGTATATCGACCCTCCTATCCTATACAATTCTTGACTTTTAATGCGGTCTACTCATGACTATACGGACCTGGTCAATGAATGACTGACCGAGGCCAACGGCCGAGGTTAATCAATCATTGACCAGGTCCGCATAGTCATGAGTAGACTGAAATTAAAAGTCAATAACTGCTTATTAAATAATAACGAATTTTTCAAACTTTTCAACAGTATATTCAACAAAATAGGCTACAATTGTTTTATCATTTTTCAAGATTATTTAAATATTAAAAATTTGACGCCCTACCGATGGTATATCGACCCCCCTACCCATGGTATATTGACCCCCCTACCTATGGTGTTTTGACCCCCCTACCCATGGTATATTGACCCCCCTACCCATGGTATATTGACCCCCTTTCCCTTGGTATATTGACCCCCCTACCCATGGTATTTTGACCCCCCTACCCATGGAATATCGAACCCCCTACCCATGGTATTTTGACCCCCCTATCCATGGTATATCGACCCCCCCTACCCATGGTATATTGAACCCCTTACCCATGGTATATTGATCTCCCTATTCATGGTATTTTGACCCCCCTACCCATAGAATATTGACCCCCCTACACATGATATTTTGACCTCCCTGCATATCTTTTGATTAGAAATGGGTGGTTCAAAATACCATGGGGGGGGTCAATTTACCATACAGGGGGGGTTCAGTTTTCAATAAGGGGGTTCAATATACCATGGATGTAAATTGACCCCGGGTTCAATTTACCATGGGGTTCAAAATACCATATGACACCGGGTTAATTCAATATTACGGATTTTGTGGTACAATTGAATTTTGTTCAAGCGTAGAATAGTCAGGTTCAAACGTAGGGCGTAATTTACTGTAAAAAAGCATAGTAAATACGGCGAAAACGTAGTAGTAAACAGGTCTGAGTTAGTAAAACACCATACTTTAGATATATATTTAATCTACGCTACATTATGAAATTTACATCCATAGTATAAAAGTCAACATATCTCTCTCTCTTAATATTTTAAAAACGTCTGCTCTCCCTGAATTCATAATTCCCAACTTAACCCCCCACAGAAAAGTAAAGTTTTATTCCCAAAGTATCATATTTCAAAGTTAAGTTACCATGAGGTTTATCACTTATCCACTAATTAATATAAATCAAAACTGACCAATCACTTCTAGAGATAATGCATATTCCCTACGGAGAGATTAATACTTACACTAGTTCTAAAGATTGTAGAATACTTAATGGCATCTAAAGATTATAGACTAACTAATGAAATAATAAATTTATACAAACTAATAATTTGACAAGTTTTCACTTAGTTACACCACCTCAAATTTCGGAACATAAAGAATTTAAGCAAAAAAATATACTTTGCCACTTCATTTCGTGAAAAGACAATTTTTTTGCCTTAAATGTGACATTAAAAAAGTATTTCTCAGCTCCAAAAATAGGTGAAAAATTGTAATTATTAGAAAAAAACATTTTGTTGTCACATCAAATTCGCATAGAAGAAGTTGAGATTTGAGAACTAAGCTAAAAAATAAACTGGAAACCTGTATCAAGCACTCCCACCCTACCCCCCACCCCAATGCTGAATGCTGATAACCTTAAACGTATACCTATATTTTTCACTTTCACATATTCTCCAACACAGATGCAATTAATTTCCCGGGCTCGTTTGAGTGTGTGTTTAGGTAGTCAGGCTACCCTATACAAACTATATATTTTGTTAGGCCCTGGATAGTTCATTGGGCACGTTTTCTCCTAATCTATACTAATTTAAACGGAATTCTGTCTTGGATAATGCAAATTTGCATGATTATCTACACACATCTAGCATATACAAAAATGACAGAAATGCTGTATGTAGGTCATTTCGAACTTTTTAATGAACTCAAATGGAGTATTTCGTCAATTCACATTGCCATCTATTATCATAAAATTGAATTTGTTTATTATACATTTGTAAGGTATCGGGTGATGTTTATTTTTATTTGGCAATGTACACGACTTTTGCCCAATAAAGTACATAGCTTAAATGTAAAATACATCATCGATTACAAAGTAAAGTTTCTTAGATATACTCAAACTTATAGCTTAAGCTGACAAAGAAGTCGAGGAATGATTTTCAAGCTTTTTAGAATTCGTTGTATGATCTCGTTTCGTTTCTAAACTTACATATTCTGTTTCGTTTCATTTCTCAGTTTACACACTTTGTTTTGTTTCGTCGTGTTTCGTTTCGTTTCTCACTTTTCCGGGACCGAAGTGGATTTAGAGGAGAAGATTTTGAATAGGTTGGGCTACATGACCCCAATTTAATATCAAACTTTTATTTTGTGCCAAGGATCATTGTCTCTAAGATTCAGAAGTATCTGTCCACTAGAAAAAAAGTTATTGCAGAGAAACCATCATATCTACAGATGAATGACAACAAGTTCATAACATAATACAATATTGCAGTCGCATGAAAAGGTATAAATTACTCTAGAATTGTAAAAATATATAAACACTGATCATTAAGCTATGTCTTGATTAATTAACTCACTTTAATTGAACCCCTATCACTGTCGCTGTCTGAACCTTTCATTTTAACATTATTAATTCGGTTTGAAGGGAGAGAATTCAGGAATTCTTCATCTTCCTGTAACAAGAACAAAAACAGATATTAAAAACAAAGTAAAAATATGTCATTTATTATGCATACTTGAATACAGTACTACATTGGACGATCGATGATATGTCTTCTTTGTACAGCATTACTAGTGTTTTGTTTTAAAACTTGAGTTTATACTGAGATCTCACTTGAATAAGCCTTTACAATATGTTACATATTCTATGCATGGTCTTGTTTTTTCGGGCTTTCAAATTATATTTATTAATTATAATCCTTAAGAAATTATCAAAGCTTCATACATCAATCTGTAAAATTAACTGTTAAGATTTAACATCTAATTGACATTTTAAACCAAACCTAAACTATCCAGTATTAATTTAAAGTCTGCAGAACATTACTGTTTCTTTTGGGTGCATTCTTTTTTCCTTAGTAAATATGTTACGGTGTAAAACAATATTGTCAGTGGCTAATTAGCTTTACCATCTGTTTCTTCTTTTTTTGGAGTTTTTCTGCTTCAGACATTGCTATCCTGACACGAAGTACATTTCCTCCCAATTTGAAGTTTTGTAATTGACGAATAGCATCTTCAGCCTGTATCAAGTTTTCCATAGTTACAAACCTATTGTATTTCAAATATAAACAAGAAATGTGTGCATCACAAAATACACCAGTCTATATAAATCATCAAACGGTAAAAAAATATATTTATAGTAACTGTGACCTTGACCTTTGACCTAATGACCGCAAAATAATTAGGGTTCTTCCCCTTCCACAGGGGAATCATGTGGCCAAGTTTGGTAAAGATCCACTATACAGAACTAAATTTATTGTGCGGAAACCTGTGTGGACGCCCGCCCGCCATACCCAATCACATAAAAATTTCACTAATTTCTGCGAGTTCTCGTCTGCGTTTGGGGAAAAGTAGTAAAACTTAATAATCCTTTCAGTGTGGTTTCAAATGTAGGAAATAGTTTTATTTGCATCAACGATTGCAAGCTCAAATTTGTGAGCTATATAATGAATGCCTATTGCTTGAGGTACCACATCCTTCAATCTTTTGAAAACACCTGATGTATTACCAAATTTTACAGAAGCTCCATCAAAATTACTACAAATAAGTTTAGACCTCATCTAGGCCTACAAATTTAAGAGCATCAAAAATTGCCTTGAATATTCCTTCAGTTGTTGCTCAGATTCTAGGGATATATGATCATTCTAGTAGAAGACATTAGGCCAGATGTTTCATTGAAATCCAACCATTGATGATTATCTTCCATTGGGGTAAATATTTCCTTTTCCATTTCTCCCAGTCATATTTTTTATCTTTGGTTAGATCTTTCCTTTTGGGCTGAGATGTTTCACTTCATTCTGTATCAGTTGACCCCCTTTACCCATCATTTTAGGTTGTTGGTTTTTTTTTGAAGAAGTGACCCCAAAACAAAACACACTCATTATGGGTCGTGTAAACAGCTGGTTAATGTTATCAGGTTATGAAATTTACTTCCCGTTATGACGCACAATGATCTGTCATGTGACAAAACATTGAACTTTAAAGTGAAGAAATGTAATTATAAGCGATAGAAATGAAATGAATATTTCAAGAATATTTCATACAAGATTAATTTATTTCAGTCAAACTTTAAAAAAAAGTTTTCAACAAACAAAATGTGAAAGTCTGTCGGGTGTAGCTAACTACCAGTGGGAAGGTACATTGCTATGTTTTGCTATAAATGTCATTATTAAAGGCATAATCACTCAGATTGATTTTTTTTGTTTATATTAAAAGTTGCCAATATTCGATATTTTATACTAATAAAATGTTCTGAACAAAAAGCCAGGTTTAAAAAATAGGTTATAATGTCGTAATTAGTGAAAAGAATTTGAATGTTTGTTGGTGAAATCGCCATTAACACACCTAATTATAATTGGCTGTCTTTTCCGAAGTTTACCGGACACTGATAACTGCTATAAATAACCAGAAAGCATGTTGCAGGTAAATAATGGTTAAAATTAGTATAATTTAAGAAATATATCTATGAAATTGGATCCCGGGGTAATCAGTTATTTAGTAAGAATGACACTTAAAATCAAAATTATGTGATGAAATCAATAAAAACAAACCCAAACTCTGCAAAGGGGCCCGATACAGGGAAAATTGTAAACAAATTGTATTGCATATTATTGACAACACTTGAGTTGTCTTGATTATATTTTTTTAGAAAAAAACCAGACATGAAGTTCATTATTTTAGTCTCTAATTTAAAAGAGATATCACCTAGCGTTTTCTTCTGGAAAAAAAAAAGATAAAAAAAACTACGATGCAATTCTGTCAAAGTACGATTCAACCGAAAAAAAGATATGGCCAAAAAAAATATATGTGTGTTTACTGTCACATGTCAAAAAAATCTGGGGTCGGCATTCAATTTTTTTTTTTTTTTTTTTTTAACTATCGGCAAAACCGAAAATAGTCGTGCCCGTTCCGGAATCCGATATGCCATTTTCGAAATTTTCGGTAAGCCGTCATTTGTTTTATGACGAGTTACACAGTTTTTCTACCTTCTTTGCTCTCAAATTCGACAAAAAGCTAGCGGTTGAATAAATAAAACATTGCTGCTGATTAAACAACACAAATGGTTATCCGAATTCTGTGTAAAAATTGATAGGGTCGTTAGCAAAAATTAGGGTGGAATAATTGCTGATAAAAAAGGTTAGGGTCGGGTGACCGTAAACACACACATTTTTTTTTTGGCCTATATAAATTATGCTTACGTGTTGAAAAATGGAGTAGGTCGGTTTAACATCTTTTTTTTTTATTTTTTACACAAATCTTGCTGAATCCTCCTGTGTCGTTTTCACATAGAATCCTTCAATATTTTTATTTATAACATGTGCTTTATTCAGCAAACAATTTCGCACATGCGCAAACGCTTTACCGAATGAGGTCACTGTGTAGGTCATCAATGGTCATATGATCATATTCATGAATATATGAATATCATGCTGGTAAACATTGAATTCTTTACTGGTCGTAAGAAAATCAAACAGCGACATATTTCCTTCGTTCCAGGTTAAATACGTATGATATTATGAAAAATTTCAACTACAATTAGTATAAAACATCGAATATTGGCAACTTTCAATATAAAAAAAAATCAATCTGAGCGACTGTATGCCTTTAAACATTGTAAAGATAATCTTGGTTATTTTTATTCTAATTACACTACAGTCAAACCTGTATATAAAAGCCACTCAAGGGAACCTGAAAATGTGACTTACCCATAAGTGTTTTTCGAATTGGGCTGTTTTGATACTGCCACATTAGCACGCAACACATTACCAGCTCGGCTAAATAAGTTGTCAAGTCCTTTCTACAAAATATAAAATATTTGCTCATGTCATTACAGGGTTTTTGCTCCCCTTATTTTACTGCCGAATTTCGGCCGCATTCCCAATGAAAAACAGGGTCCATTTTCCCCAAAATCGGTCAGATAATTCCCAAACTGATCGGAGTTAATTGTCGGTAAAAATCCGGATTTAGTAACCATTTTTTTTATATTACGCGATTACATATCTGGTTGATAACCGAAAAGCAAGGAAAATTAATAACCATCAAGGACAGTCTTATTTAGGTACTTCCATCAAGTTACTATTCCATAATTTATAAATTCATGTAATTTATATCAGTATTCATGTATTAAATTGACCAATCAGAAACAAGAATTGCCTGTGGCGGCCATGTGTGTTTACGGATCGGGACAAAATGAGCAATTTTATGGAGGACCTCCCATTGATGCTTCCTACCAAGATTTGATTCACTTGGCTAAGCGGTTTCAGAGGAGAAGAATTTTTGAAACTGACCAATCAGAAAAAAGTAATTGCCTATGTCAACCATGTTTGTTAACGGATCAGGACAAAATGAGCAAACTTTATAGAGAACCTTCCATAGATGCTAACTAACAAGTTTCGGTTCATTTGGCCAAGCGGTTTCAAAGGAGAAGATTAAAATGTAAAAAGTTAACAGACGACGGACGCCAAGTGATGGCAAAAGCTCACTTTGCCTTTGGCAAGGTGAGCTAAAAAACTGGATGTTGTTCTCTTTTAGTCCCCTCTTACTCTGGAACAGTAAAAGCTACAACAAATCTGTTGGAATACTTCAGACAGGAATGCTCTCCCCTTTTGACCCCATTTCTAATCCTGATCAAAAAACAAATGAACAATAAATAATTTATACCTCTATATATGGATACACCCTTTTTGACATTTTTGGGTCTCTTATTTCTTTTGTGTACCTCTGATCAACAAAAAAAACATAAACTTTGAGGGGACCATCCAATGAACATTCCTACCAAGCTTGGTACCAATTGGCCCAGTGGTTTCAGAGAAGAAGATTAAAATGTAAAATTTAACGGACGATGACGACGAAGACGGATGCCAAGTGATGGCAATACCTCACATGGCCCCATTTTGAACTACATATATCTTGAAATGGAAGGACCTATACCAAATCTGAAAGGCATACTACATAAAGATAATATTATAAGGAACAAAGAAATAAAGGGATACAACCCTAGCAAGACAACAACTGAACAAGGGCTTTCTCCTGTTGGATACTGATTGGTTGATTAACCAGGAAAAATCTTATTATCGACCATTCTTAATTTTCTACCACTTTTCTTAATTTGATATGGTAACTTTAGTTTAAAAAGAATTCCTGAATTCTTAATTTAACTGTGTTTTTCTTAATTATTAAGAAAGGGAGTAGAAAACTTAGAAAACCATTAGTCTAGTGAATGGTGAGTTTACAGTCAAATTCTTCCTTCAAATTTTACCTGTGCACCTGTTGCAAACACAAATGACAGTACATACATGATGTCAAACACATTTAACAGGTACATCAAATATTGGAAAAGAGTCTGATAGGCATTCAAACTGTCAATATTGTCTTTAAAACAGGTGCATAGGTCAAGTTTGAGGCAACCATGAAGGAAACATTTGACCATGTAAATGCTCTTTTCACAGCAGCTATTTTTGGGGGTTTTACTTACATTGCTCAAGTCATGAGGTATTCCTGTAATATATAACTGAGTTCCTGCTCTGAAACAGATCCAAGTAAGTAAAAGATAATAAAAATTCTCTAAAGTAGATGTAAATAAACAAAATAATAGCTGAAATTAACACTTTTATTACTCTGTGTATTAAAACATGTAAGGTATCAAAAGATTAGAACAATAATTAGTGGTGCACCGATCATCGGAAACATCGACTAATCAATCGGACGTCATCATACGATCCGATGATCGATTCTTATACCTTGTGGTTGATTTTGATTCCTAGTGTCTAAAATATATAGGCTACACTTTATTCTTTGTTTTTTCCCCTCATATTGACAAACATTTTGCAGTTTTATCCCAGCTGTTTTTTCCCTCATACTGACAAACATCTTGCAGTTTTGTCCCAGCGTACTTTTGACACCCAGTCAATACACATATTTCGACTAGTCTATTATTTATCTACTGCCCGGAATAGTCCATTTTATATCAGGTGCTACACATATGGAAACCAATGTTTTGTTTTGTTCTAAGTTAATGTTTACAAATGGAAAAATTGTAGTTTGTAAATATACCATACGATTTTATTCAAACCTTTACATTTGTCAAACACATATTTGGACTGGTCGATTATTTATCTACTGTCCGGAATAGTCCATTTGATGTCGGGTGTTACACATATAGAAAACGATCTTTTGTTTTGTTAATGTTTACAAATAGAAAAAATATAGTTTGTAAAAATATGATACGATTTTATTCAAATCTTTACTTTTGTCCAGCATACTCTTGAAATAAAGACTATCTGAGTAATTATAGTCAGTAAATACATTTAGTAGGTAATTGTCACTGATGATCGATCATCGGTCGATGTTGGTATAACGATCATCGATCTTGAAAATGTGACCGATTCCCATCACTAACAATAATCAACTGCTTCGGTTTTTTTAAATCTCTTTTTGGTAAAAGTAGAGATACTCTTTTAAATATTCCAAGGGTGACAAAATCAAGGATTGACATTAACTACCTACTTCTCCATTCTGACTAGTAGCCCAAAGTTTTAGTTGTACGAAAGCAGGAAATACTTTTATTGATTGATAAAACAAGATAGTGATAATTGTTTTTTAAAAACAACTTCTGATTGGTCAATAAAAATGTACTATACTATATTTTTTTAACAACAAAATTTATAAAAGGACAACTTGCTACCAATGAATTTTATAACATTTTGTAAATTTTAGCATATTTATATTTTTGTTCACTTGTTCCATCAGACAAGAAACATACAACATTCATTAGTCTGAACCAAACTTTTACCTGTCACTGGCTACCTGACTACTGCTAATCCTGTCAGAAACAGGCTACTGGACCAGGGCTATAAAAAGATTCGCCTTATTCGATCTCTTAAAAGGTTTATATTCTGATACCAAGATCTTGTCGAAATATATTCCGTCTCTGCAGAAAAGATTATAAACGATGGATTTTCAAATAGTGAAAATGTATAAAGATAAGGTGTCAACAAAAATGTCAAAAATATTTTGTTTATCAATGTGTGACGTAAAAGTGTCTTTGACATTTACTTCACTGAGTTTGATGCTGCTTTAACAACTGTTTTACCTGTTTTGTTCAAGTATTGTTATAAATACTGTTATAGTGACAGCCGGAAACTTTGAGTCGTATTAAAAGGGGGAGGTTTGACACTTTAAAATCTGATTCAACCCACCATTTCTTTAGAAATGCCTGTACCAAGTCAGGGTCATTACGGTTTTCAGTTTTCCGGTTGTTGACTGATTTTGTCTGTTTATATACTTATGAGTTTTGACTTTCCCTTTATAATATTGTTCGGAGTTCTGTAATTTTGTTATTACCCTTATTCAGAGAAGAAGAATTATTAAATATTGACCAATCAGAAACAAGAATTGCCTGTGGCAACTATGTTAGTTCACGGATCGGGACGAAAAGAGCAATCTTTATAGAGAACCTTCCAAGGATGCTTTCCACCAAATTTCAGTTCATTTGGACAAGAAGTTTCAGAGGAGAGGCTTTTTTAGAAAACAACCAACCAGAAATAACAACTGCCTGTGCCAGCCATGTTTGTTAAGGGATTGGAACTAAATGAGCATTTTTCATAGAGAACCTTCCAAGGATGCTTCCTACCAAATTACGATTCATTTGGCTTTAGCGGTTTCAGAGAAGATTTTTTAGAAATCAACCAATCAGAAAGAAGAATTGCCTGTGATGGCCATTTTTGTTAACGGATCGGAACGAAATTAGCAATCTTTATAGAGGACCTTCCATAGATGCTTCCTACCCATTTTGGCTCATTTGGCAAAGCGATTTCAGAGGAGAAGAATTTTTAAAAATCAATCAATCAGAAACAAGTATTGCCTGTGGTGGCCATGTTTGTAAACGGATCTGGACAAAATGTGCAATCTTAATAGAGAACCTTCCATAGATGCTACCTACCAATTTTCGGTTCATTTGACCAAGTGGTTTCAGAGATGAAGTTATTTAAATATCAACCAATCAGAAACATGAATTACCTGTTGCGGCCACATTTGTTAACGGATCTGAACGAAATGTACAATCTTTATAGAGGACCTTTTATAGATGCTTCCTAGCAAGGTTCGGTTCATTTGGCCAAGCGGTTTCAGAGGAGAAGATTTTTAAAAATAGATCAATCAGAAACAAGAATTGGCTGCCATGTTTGATAACGGATTGGGACGAAATATGCATTCTATATAGAGGACCTTCCATAGATGCTTCCTACTAAGTTTCAGTTCATTTGGCTGGGTGGTTTTAGAGGAAAAGTTAAAATGTGAAAAGTTAACGGATGACAGACGACAGATGACGGATGCCAAGTGATGGTAAAAGCTCACATCGCCTTTGGCAAGGTGAGATAATAAAAAGGGGAAAAACACAGTATAACAGACATTAAAATAAATACAAATTTAACTAAACAGAAGCAATCTTTGATACTTAGTGAGTGAGGAAGTCAACTTACAATGTATTTCTGTGTTCAGTAATATAATTCAGTTTTAATGCTCTACCTATTGGAAATGCTTGGTCCTACTAAAAGGATGCTTACAATACGCATAGGAAGAAGAAGGAGAAGTTCTGATTAATTACAAATGGGAACGTGCCAGTCTGACAGAATAAACAAATTTCAAGTCTCTGTATGAAATTTTAATATGAAAATGGAATTTAATGCTGTTCTAGAAACTCCATTGGCAGTGGAAACTTGGAGTGATGAATACATTTCAATTACCAACTGTGCAACCACAAAGTAATATTTGATCGCCCAGCTGAAATTTTACTCGCCATGAGCGACAGTTAATTTGTATCCCTGCCTACAACAATACCACTGATGTTTTATAAAAGCTTAAACTAAATCAGTCTTACGATTTGTCTTGGTCTTTTGGGATGTTTTTTCCAGGTCCTCTGTCATAAGAATTGAAATTTTTATTAGTATAGTCTTCCTGTCTAGGATCCCAAGTATCCAAATTATCCATGATGCACCAGTCTTAAAAACACCTAAAACAAAATAATACTAATCAAAATGCATAGCTAACATTTTAAAACTATCATACTAATATGATATTCTTCATTGGTTATATAAACATTGGATTGGTTGCTTTATGGTGTTAACACCATTTTCAACAATATTTCAGATATATCATGGTCAGTTTTATTGGTGTAGGAAACCAGAGTACCTAGAGAAAACCACCAAACTGTCACAAGTCACTGAAAAACTTTTATCATATAATGTTATATCGTGTAAACCTCACCATGAACGGGGCTCGAACTCACAACTTTAGTGGTGATAGGCACCGATTGCACAGGTAATTGTAAATCCATGACCATGACAATGACCATGACGGCCCCTTATAAACAACGCCATAATAAAATTCCCTGTTATATCTCAAGTCAAAATTGAACTAGAGGCTCCCATGAGCATGTAATCGCTCACCTGGTTTAAAATGAGACTTCTAAGTTTATAGAAAATGGGAGTGTCACAAATAATTTTGAAAGTTGGCCAACCAAAGATCATTTCTATTTTCAGTACAAATTTTTATGTGATTTTTTTTTCATAAGGCCAAAAAAAATATATGTATGTTTCCGATTGTATGGTCTTCAAAATTAGGGTCTGGATTTTTTTTTTTTTTTTTTTTTTTTTAAACCTACAAGTATGCTCCTTCCTCTAAAATCACACAAACTTGTTTCTTTCTTTCTTACTACAGCTTATTAATTATTTGACATGCAGTACAATGTTTTTGGTTCCAAACATCGATCAAATGTACAAGGAAATGAAGAAAATTGTTGAAGTCGGAAACAAACATGGAAACGGAGACGAATTTCCAGATTTTGCCGATCTATTTTTTTTTTGGCATAAAAAATGTTAGGGTCGGTCGATCGGAAACACACTTTTTTTTTTTGGCCTAAAATGCCTAATAGGTATAAATTTCCTGCAAAAAACAACAGAAGATATGTTGAACTACTAAATGCCATGTAGCTGCATTGAAAGTTTGAGCTCATTTTGACTTGCAATAAAGCAGCAATAGACAATAAAAGAAATTTCTATTTATAGTAATGGCCACCATCGTAATTTGAAGGTGGCGCTGTCTGACATAATTTTGAAAGGAGACCACCCAAGGACAATCCCAGCCAAATTTAGTTCAGCAGTTTCAGAGAAGACTTAAATGCGAACTTTTATCAAAATATGCCCAATATGCATAATCAGTAGTAATCAACTGAATTTCGGAATATGTTATACTACTTAATGCCATGTAGGTGCAGTTTAAATTTGAGCTCATTTTGATTTATAATAAAGCAGCAACGGACAATTGAATAATTTTTTAGTAACTGCAGCAATCTTGAATGGGGGTTAGGACTGTCAAGACACAATTTTGAAAGAGGAACACATAAGGACCATCCCAGCTAAATTTGGTTAAATTTGATTCAGCAGTTTTAGAAAAAGATTCAAATGTTATCTATCAAAATATGCCAAATTTGCATAATCGGTATAAATCGGCTGAAAGGAAAATTTCACAGAAATACCAAGATTATATATTAAACTACTAATTGCCATGTACCTGCAGTTAAAATGTGAGCTCATTTTGATTATAATAAACTAAAGCAGCAATTGACAATTGAAGAAATTTCTATTTTTTAGTAACAGCAGCCATCTTAAATGGAGAGTGGGGCTGTCACACAATTTTGAAAGGGGACCACCCAAGGACCATCTCAGCCAAATTTGAATCAGAAAGTTTAAGAGGAGAAAACTTCAATGTGACAGTTTACGACATACAACAGATGGACACCAAGTGATGGTAAAAGCTCACATGGCGAATACAATATTTTGCTCAACACAATAATTAGTGGAGCAGCGTAATTTGCAGGGGCTACTGTAATTTGGGGGCGAGTGAGTGATTGTTGTTTAATGCCAACTTAGAAATTTTTCAGCTATATCATAGAGAGAACTACATTTTTTGTAGTTAATTTTTCATGAGATGATGAGGTCTGATTTGTACTAAACCAACACGCCGAGTTGGATTTTTTTATAGTGCTACCTCACTTAAACAACAATCCGCAGATAGACATGTCGCCCCAATCGGACACATTATCCTGATTTCGAGCCAACCAGTCTTTGCTCTTTCTCCTTACTGCTGGATACTTAGCAGAGAAGCAACAAATACCAATTTTATAGTCTTTGGTTTGATCCGATCGGGGATAGAACCCACAATCTACGGCACTCGAGACGAGCACTCTAACCATTACACTACCATTGCAGTTACACACTGTAATTTGGCCATTTGTCTCATTTTACTATTTCAAGCATTGGTTCACTTTAGCTCCCTTTAGTCTTGGAAACCATATGCAATAGCTATGTCAAATCTGATTGAAAAACATAGGCAGGGAATGTTATAAGCAAGGAAAAAAATGTATCATAACAGTCTTCAAGCTAATTTTTTCAGACCACTTTCCCCATCGGACAAGTGATTTAATGGTGTTTTAACGCCACTTTCAGCAATATCATGGCGACCAGTTTCAGTGGTGGAAGAAGCCGGAGTACCGGAGAGAACCACCGACCATGGGCAAGCAACTGGTAAACTTTATCACTTGCGACTGCGAGTCGAGTGCACACTTTTCTGTAATTTACAAAGCCGGGCGCGAACCCACACCGTATTGGTGATTGGCTTATACGAGTTGTTAGGTAATTCAACTACCTAACTCAATGACTCACCCGGGCTCTTAAATCGGACAAGTGATATTAATAACCTACTTGTCCGACACATTGTACTTGCCCAAATAGAAAATATATAAATTATGGATTTATAATCAGCAACTACAAATTAATAATAAAAAAAATCGAGAAAGCATCAGAGATGCAACAGCCGAGTTCCAAGTCAAAATCATTTGGTCTTGTTTTATAAATAAGTAAGAAACTAAAGAATAAATGTTTGTATGATGGATTGGAAATATTTTCCTATGTAATATAAAGACTATTCATCACGTTTCAGACGACAAAAAATACATTATTGGGGCATTTAATTTGTCTATTCACCCTGATCATAAATATATATGGTTTAGGGGTGGGGATCTCAACCATTATAAAGTTCACTTCATGTAGGGGGGCACCCCCCTCCCCCAGGGGGCTGAGCTATAAGGCATTTAATTTGCCTAGTCACTCTGATCATAAATATATATGGTTTAAGGGTGGGGATCTCAACCATTAAAAAGTTCACTTCAGGTAGGGGGTGGGGTATGACCCCCAGGGCCTGAGCTACAAGGCATTTAATTTGCCTAGTCACCCTGATCATAAATATATATGGTTTAGGGGTGGGGATCTCAACCATAATGGCATTAAAAAGTTCACTTCAGGTAGGGGTGGGGTATGACCCTGGGGGCCTGAGCTATAATGCATTTAATTTGCCTAGTCACCCTGATCATAAATATATATGGTTTATGGGTGGGGATCTCAACCATTAAAAAGTTCACTTCAGGTAGGGGGTGGGGCATGACCCTGGGGCCTGAGCTATAATGCATTTAATTTGCCTAGTCACCCTGATCATAAATATATATGGTTTAGGGTGGGGATCTCGGTCACATTTTTTTAAACATTCCCCAGTGGGGTGGGGCTGAGCCCCGGGATAAAAAATGTTGAATGCACAACTTCACATTGGCATCTCCACCCATACCAAATATTAAATTTCAATCATTTGTAGTTTCAGAGAAATGTGTAATTCTCAAAATATGTACTTTTTCTATAAAAAACCATGATCTTACAGGAAAAAAACAATAGATTAATCTGAATTTCGAACTCGCTCTAAATACGTTGATCGGCCAAAAACTAAGAGCGCTATCGCATTAACGAAGATAGGCTAACATACGCCCGCCCGCCTTTCGCCAAAACATAAGCCGACTGCAACTTCGTTGCAACTCGGCTAACAAGAGGCTCAGGTGAGCCTGTATCGCTCACCTGACACAAGCCCTCTTAAGAATGTCTGCATGCCGAATACATCGAAGTTTTACTATTCAAATCCCATAGGGTTTTACAATGTATGTTAAAACTATGTCTGAGGACCATCCATGCCATGTTTGCTTTAAATTGGCCGACTGGTTTCAGAGGAGAAGACTTTTAAACAATTTTCCCATAGGTCCTATGTTAAAACTATGTCCGCTGACGGTGGCCATTTTGGACCGAGATCGAGGTCACTGAACACAATTTTGGCAGTTGACCACCTAAGGACCATCGATGACATGTTTGCTATATTGGCGGACTGGTTTCAGAGGAGAAGATTTTAAAACATTTTTCCCCATAGGGTCCTATGTTAAAACTATGTCTGCTGAAGGTGGCCATCTTGGATGGAGGTCAGGGTCACCGGACACAATTTTGAAAATTGATCACCTAAGGACCATCCATGCCATGTTTGCTTTAAATTGGCTTACTGGTTTCAGGAGAAGATTTTTAAACATATTTCCCATGTTAAAACTATGCCCGCTGATGGTGGCCATCTTGGATGGAGGTCTGGGTCACTGGATATAATTTTGAAAGTTGACCATTTAAGGACCATTCATGTCATGTTTGCTTTAAATTGGCTTACTGGTTTCAGAGAAAAAAAAAAATTTTAATTTTTCCCATAGGGTCCCATGTTAAAACTAAGTCGAGTCATGGCGGCCATCTTGAAAATTCCGATCGGCAAACGATTCACAAGTTTAGTACAGGACCACCCAATGATCATTCCTACAAAGTCACAATTCAATTGGCTTGGTGGTTTCTGACAAGAAGATTTATAAAAATTTTGCCAATGAGAACACAAGTTTGGTTCAATTCTGTTCAGTGGTTTCAAAGAAGAAGATTTAAATGTGAAAAGCTAACGGACGGACGATGGACGCTTACCCATGACAAAAGCTCACATGGCCTATGGCCAGGTGAGCTAAAAAACATGCTGGTCCATTATTAAAAAAGTTACCCATTAGGTCTCTATGTTAATTATATTTTCTGAAGTGTAAAAATCTGCCAGGAGTGAATACAAATAGTGTAAGAGCCCAATCATCAAAATAAAATAACAGACATGTGCTTTCAGTGTATATTTCATTGTACCACAGTCTTCACCCTTAACTTTTTACAAATATTTACAGGCCCACCATCAATTCTACAGGCCTGAATTTGAAAACTACATTAATGACCATTAATTCAAACCACCAAAACTCAAAGCATGATGATGTACCAAATATTATGTGGACATGTTTTTCAACCCCTTTCACTCTTATCAAGCCGACATAGCAGCTCATAATCTCTAAAAGTTTTATGATGCTTTGCACAAGTGTGTGCATTTCTAAATTTCATTTGTAAATTTTCAAATTCCATTTTTTTTTAGCTGAAGTAAGCAATGTGATGCTTTTGATGTTTCGGGCTTATCAATACTTTTAACTTATGTAAGTACAAAAAAATAGGCCTTGCTATTCTCGTGTTGTTTGATGGGTTCAAGTTTAAAATTGGATGTTCCTTTGTTAAACACAGACTCAACTTTGTCCTGTTTGCAGGATGTGCAGTATATTTCATTTTAAGATTCATCATACTTTAACCAAGAACGATTTATCAACCATTGTTTTTGAAACTTTCCCTTTTAAGTTCATACTCTTTTTTAGAGTTTTCCTTCTCTTCTGGAATTGGAGTAGTCGGCTTTAGTTGTTTGCCCGGTTTGGCACCGTCAACATACCTCAAAAAGTACATTTTAAGGACAATTTGTTAATATTTTCAACTTGGTTTTGCATTGAGAGATGCTATTAAAACAAACGCTTAAATGACTTTGACATTAAATCTGGTTCCCTGTTACCGGAAATGCATTATTTGGGTGGGAACTGTCACTACAGGATCAGTTATTAAAAATATTGCATAACAGGGATTTAAAACAGAAAATTTTCTCTCAATTTCATGGAGATTAACAATAATGAATAATAAAAAAAGATTATGAATTTGAAAAGAGAAATATGCTTCAATTTATTTTCACAGGCCCGACGGGTGCATGGAGACTGCCGTTTCACAAGTCTGACAGCTATTTTACACGCCTGGGGCTTCAGACTACCGGGTAATTTCGAAGACTGGTACTATGTGACATGACATTTAAATATTAAAAGGCTACTCTTCAACTGACCATTAATGTGAGTCAATTGTTATTGATGTCCTTTAATATCTAAATGCCCTATGTCACATGGTACAGTCTGTTACTTATTTGTATTCATTCCATCGATTTCTACACTTTAGAAAATAAAATTAACACAGACCTAATGGGAACATTTTTCAAGTACACATTCACCGGAACTCTGAAACTTCTGATTCGATTCTAGATTATTTGTTAGCCTTTAACTAAAGTCAGGAACTAGTATTTGCACGGATGGCACCAAAAATATGTGCTTACGTCACCTGTTTTATGTAAATACATTGTCCACAAATATGTAACACGCTTTGGAAAAAACATTGTCAGAAATGTTCTAAATATGTCACAATTACGTTTACATATAACCCGACGACCATGAATATGTAAATCATGAAGTTTTTCAAGTACAAAGTTTACTTGCCCGTTGTTAAAATTAAATGAAAAACATAAATTGCATATATTTTCTATAATTGCGAAATTTCAGAATCTTGGTCCCTTTTTCCATAAAAAATAACTTATTTTCTGTAATGACTCAAAAGTAATCTAGAAAGATGAGTATTTTGCCACAAAGAAAAGCATTAAAATTATATCAGATGAATTAAAAAGAAAACTCAAATTTTAGAATTCTGCTTTTGTTTGCCCCTTTAACAACTTAAAACTGAGATTAGATTATCATTATTTTTACAGATTTAAACTAGACCAAACGTGGACCAATTATCGACAGATTGCATGTCACACACATGCGTACATGAATTTTGGAACTAATTTTAGAAGAAGACAACTGTGACAAGTTTAGATAACAATATTATAAGTTTCTGGGGGTGGGGAAAGCCTGGTGAAAAGTTCTGTGTTCACCCTGTTGTTTCATGATCACCGTCAGGTCCTTCCGGTTTCTGTTTGTGCGAAGATCTCAAAATTGAAAAAATATTTATAAAACCACCATAATTTAGTTATGCATGATCATATCTTCCTAAATCTTGGGTGTTTTCGCAACATTTGAAGAGTTTAGGTATATTAAATTGGGCTTTTCGGTGATTTCAGGGGCTTTTTGGTGATTCGAACTACCATAAAGATGAGGGTTATATTCATAAGTGATTCTAGCATGGCGTTGAAAGGATGAGGTTAGCTTCCAGTAGTAGTGTTGTTAATAAAATCAACTATTCTAGGATTCAAAATTGGTCAGGATGACCACAGTTGCAAAGGTACAATTGGCACAGAGACTTGGACTTGTGACAAGGGCAACAAATACGGGCGTCTTAATGTCAGTATGGAAGATGGGTCTGGTTTGTTTGTAAAACAAAAATGTGCTTACATAAGAAAGTTAGATAAACAGTAAAAATATTTCTCAGACCTTTTAAATAATTGATCACAGACGCCTACCGCAAGATAATTAAATGATCTTTCGTGGAATAATTACCTAATTAGAATTGTTAAGTGTGGCAATTGCAAAAGTTTTATTGCTGATTATCTACATTCACGTGTCGTCGTCGTTAATTCAATTAATACTAATAATCACCAGAAATGGATGATGGGTTAAAACAAGACCAACATATACAGGAATAAGAAAAATATGGAAAAATAAGAACAATAACAAGAAATATATTTTGATATATATGTTAAATATTTAAAACACATGTAATATTTTTTTTAATTTGTGTTAAGAGTCCCGGGCGGCAATGTTTTACCAGATGGCTTGTACGATAAATAAAATTAAGAACATAATTTTGAAATAATTTATTTAACCATAAGAAAAATATCTAAAAATATATTACTGTATGATAGATATTTTAAATAAAAACAAAACACAAGTAATATTTGTTCAACTTATGTTGGAGTCCCGGGCAGCAATGTTTGGTTGCAAATGGCTTGTTCAATATATAAAATTAACAACATAATTTTAAAATAACACTTTATTTAAAACAATTATATACCCGGGTGCTATATTTCCAATCCCCCGCTGTTCTGGGCGGTCTCGGGCACTTTTTAGTATGACATCAATCACGAAGTCATTGAACTATAAACAAAATAGATAAGCATGTGTTCAAAACTGCATTTCAAGCGTAAAAATTAATTTACAAGATATCAAAGTAAAGGCTCGAACAGGTCAATTAAAATTCGTTATTCTATGGAATGTCTCAAAATAGATTTTGATGTTAGGTGATCGAAAACCAGTGCCGCCACCATATATAGGTACATGAAAAAACTCATCTGGCCCTAATCTCAACGAGATTAATCTGGCCCTTGTGGAAGACACGTGCGACTTCGCGAAATCTGTACGATAACGCCACGATATCATATTACACAACATTTGTTATATAATTAAGGATATGAAGATAGGCATGTCTACCTCTGTAATCTATGTTACTTTTCTAAAATAACGGTTGCATCGCATTATTAAACTTTCACTTTCTCAGTTTCTGCTAAGACTAAGTTCTGATCCGACTACTTAGAAGTTAAAGTTAACTATTAATTACTATATATTAAATAAGAAAAATTAGACAACCTCGTATCCATTAAACTACTGTGAAAGTTCTTGTAAATTAGTATAACGTATGCTGTTGTAATCACATATGGATGCGAGAGGTTTGATTCTGAAACCGCGGTCGAGCACATGCATAGTTAACCTTAACACGAACGTTTTAAAGAACAATGATATAGAGGTATATTTAAGCGTGTAAATGATTATGAATGGGATACAAGGCAACTCGCTTTCGATTATTACGGCCCATATTGGAATACGTCCTTTCTACGAATGAGGGCGTCCTAAATCGGAATTCCACCTCGGGACTTCTCGATTCAGAATCTGACGTTCTCGAACAGTACGAGATTTGAAATAAAAGTGTTTAGTGTCAAATCTTTAAAGGAGTAATACCACTAAAGAATTCTCCATAGACTTCTATGTTAAATAAAAAAAAATTGAGCTTTCATACAGTTTAATCTAAGTGACACTCATATCTCATGGAAGGGGTACCTAATTGGAAGCTTAACTCCGAAAATCAACATACATTTAATGGCATATAAGAAAAAACAGACACTCCGAAGATGTCTACCGTCAAAAATCCTACTTTCACTTTCGATTTAACACAAATTCAGGTGGTTTCTTTCCAATGCAATCAATTTTTTATTTAAAACCACAAGGACATCAAATATGGGCTTAAAATTATCCTAAAATATGTAGGTGTCTGCTGACATTCAGTATTTTGCAGTATCTAATCAGGTTTATTTTTTATCAAACAATGTAGGAATCCATTTTGTGTTTACGTACGTTCTTTTCAACTGTTACCCATGTTTAGTGGCAATACACCTAAAATGATTTGAAGAGAGGAGATAATGAATTTTGTTCGTTTTTATAAATGCCGCTTCTGCGTATGAACAGATGCGATAAATCTGGTAGAAATGGCAAATGCAATAATAGCTTAGTTCCGGGACTTAATATACAGTTCCTAGACATCTTTGATGGTATTAAATCGTAAAAATAAAGAGACCGGTTTTTCAACTTACCTCAAAAATCTACCAAGGATCCGTTACTTGTTCCCCACGAATCGCGTAACGTCGATGTTCATCCCGAAGGTTCCTTTTATGGATATACACCGTGTGTATGTATTGATTATTGGATGGACTGTGCTGATTTGAACGTTACATGAATTTATTATTAAGTGATCTTACGTATACCCTGATCTTATTGAACCCAAACATTGCATGAATTGAACATTGGGTGAACTCACCCTGAGATGACTGAATCTAAACAGTACATGAATTCATCATTGGGTGTTCTTACCAGGTCTGTTTGAGCATAAACAATATATGTACATGGATGTATTATCATCAATCTTCAAAGACCCAAATGTTGCTAAACACCCGTCTTTCCTTCATGACAAATATGTTTTTGTCTCCGCCGACAAGGCCCCTAACAATATTGCTTTGTGTGTAAATCACATTACGTAGACTGCTTTATAAAAGAAATAGGTATTCACTCGGTAACACTACATATACTCCGACGACACTTACGAAAGAGGAAATCCTAGACATCGTATGTCTGGTGTGAATCAAATGTGGATTCTGAAGAACTCTAAAGATCTGTTAGAGTACATACCATCTAGCTCCGTCTCCTCCTGCAATAGCATTAAAACATTTGACTTCTCTACCCTCTACACAACTATACCTCACTCTAAGCTGAAGATCAAATTAAGGGAGTTGGTCCAATTGTGTTTCATAAAGACGTAGATACAAATACCTTGTGCTAGGAAGGGACAGATCTTATTTTGTAAAAAAAAAAAAAAAAAACACTCTGATTTTACCAAAAAGTTCTCTGAAACTGATATAATCAACATGCTCGAGTTTTTGATTGACAACATATTTGTTATCTTTGGTGGACGTGTTTTTCAACAGACAGTCGGCATACATATGGGTACAAACTGTGTTCCTCTTCTCGCCGACTTGTTCCTTTGCTCGTATGAGGCAGACTTCATGCAGGGACTTCTCAAGAAAAACGAAAAGAAACTAGCCCGATCCTTTAATCTCACGTTCCTCTATATAGATGTTCTTTCACTAAATAATTCTTGGTTTGGTGATTTCGTTGATCGCATCATCTTTCCCATTGAGCTTGAAATAAAGGATACCACAGATACAGATACGTCTGCTTCATACCTTGGCCTACACCTCGAAATTAACAGTGAGGGCGGTTAAGAACGAAACTTTACGACAAAAGAGATGATTTCAATTTTCCCATTGTGAACTTTCCATTCATATGTAGCAACATTCCAGCAGTGCCTGCATATGGAGTATATATCTCTCAGTTGATACGATATTCCAGAGCTTGTGGTTCCTATCAGGATTACATTGATAGAGGGTTGCTGCTAACAAGGAAGCTACTGAACCAAGGGTTCCTCTTAGTTAAGTTGAAGTCATCACTTCGAAAGTTTTACGGTCGCCACCACGACTTGGTTGACCGTTTTGGAATATCTGTTTCACAAATGACCACGGATATGTTCCACTTTTCGTAAACACTTCCCGGTCCTTTCCTCGTTCATGACTTATCACCGGGTTTGTTTCTAGATTAACACGACGGGTATCACTAGTAGAGCAGGAACTTTTTACCCTTCCGGAGCACGTGAGTTCACACCTGGTTTTTAGTGGGGTTCGTGTTACTCGATCTTTAGTTTTATATGTATGTTTTGTAGATCGTTGTTTGTCCTTTTGTACTTTTTCTTTTGGCCATTGTGTTGTCTGTTCTTCTTCGATATACGGATTCTGATTTCCCCTTTGGTATCTTCAAAGGCTCTTCTTGTAATTCCTTTAGAATTTCAACCAAAGATGAAGAACTGGATCTACCGTCACTCTACTGGATTTCTAAATTACACAAGTGTCCTTACACACAGCGTTATATTGCTGGGTCTGCCAAATGCTCCACGAAACCTCTTTCCAAATTATTAACATGTATTGTTTCTATCAGTGGTCAAAACCGGGGTTGAGAGTTACTGTGACACTAGCTAGCCAAAGGGTGGTGTGAGTCAGATGTGGATTCTGAAGAATTCTAAATATCTGTGAGAGTACATACAATCTTGGTCCCTCTCCTCCTGCAATATTGTAATGAATTATAGTGTGTTTATACCTGAATAGTATATGTCAGGCGACTGTTTCACTAAAGGTCGTAAGTCGTAAACGTAGACGTAAGTGCACTCTTAAGAGTTACGACCATTTCACTAATAGTTAGGATTTACGACCTACGATAAAAAGTGATCGCAAAGTTAAGAGTGGTGATAGGTACTCGTAAGTCGTAAACATATGTGCATGTAGCAAAGATGACCGCGTTGATTGTAGCTCTTTTTCAGAAATAGAGACATGTTAGAGAAGACATGGCGGATTTTTCACGATAAACTCAAGCCACTTTTATTTACTAGCACCGCGCAACAAATAAATAGAACTTGCATCAAATCATTATTTGAACTTAGTTCTTCAATTCATTTATAGATTAAAGCATTTCTTGGAGAATTATTAAAATTCTTGAAATTATTGAATGCGAAGTTTATAATAAATACATTACAACTTTTATAGGCACCAACAATTCTATAACAAGGGGGGAGGTTGCTGGGATTTTCATGCTTGATAGATTTTTTTCATATCAGTAGAAAACCTTTTTTTTCCCCACACATCAGGTAGATCAAATATTTGTATACATACATGAGGCAAAAACAATTTTTCAAAGATTTTTTTTACAAAAGATTTACTAGTAAATTCAAGCAGATATTTATCAAAAGACGCCTTGTTGTAAGGGCTCAAACTTTACAAAAGGAGATGAAAAGTCTACATACATCAATCAGAACAACAAGAGCATTTATTTACCCACAATATCGTGTGTTGCTTGGAAACAAGTTTTCTAAACTTGATGAGCTTTCCTGTAACTGACAAAGAGACTTCTTTATGTTCTAGTCACAATTCTTACTTTGTTTTACTTGATAGTGTTCATACACCAGCAGTTTTATGTACTGTTTTAGCTTCAACATGTTCAAACATCTTGACTGTTTATGTTGCTTCTTGTTTTGTCATAAAATGTATATTTGCATATATAGTTTGTCTTTATGATCCAATAGAGTTGAATCAACATAATTTCATAATTATAATATATATTATTACTATAATAATAATCTCAAACATAAAACATTGTTATTTTTCTTAAATAAAGTTCTTCTTTTCCAAGGCTGTCTTTAAGATCTACATCTGCATACATTTCTTGAAGATTCTTCGAACCGTTTTTTATTGAATGCATATATTTGAACACACCTTTTTGCTGGTGTTTTCAGATTTAATTTTTTGGACATAGAGCAAAATAAAATATTTTTTAGACTAACTTAACTAAAAAAAAAACACACAAAAAAACAACCCTCTCCTCATGTAATACAATGGTTAGTGCCTTATGTGATATCAACACTGTATGGTAACCGAGCCGGTAGCCGGGAGTTTGGATTGATCCAACATGGACGCACTCGACTTAGATCAGTTCAGTTTGCTCTCATTATTTTAACTTTCAAGCAATTTTCTGAATTATATTTTATGGCAGCTGAAAGTGATTAACAAATGTATCTAAGAAAGTCATACGCACAAGTTTCCTTCCGGTGTAACCGAACATTACTGATATACAGCGTCAGACGTGTATGTTTTGGGTAAATATAATTTAAAAGTGAACTTTTTTGAAAATATCCTTAGAATTCCGAATTGCAATGCCTCAATATACGTCAAAAATGTATACTGTATCACTTTATAGCTATAGCTATGGGCGAAGCAGCAAAGAAGTGATGTAAATATATGTTTGTTTACAACCCACGATCCGTCGGGTTAACGGTTTGGATGGAACACACTACATGCTAAGTTCACGGTTTGGATATATAAAGGGAAACGGTTTGGATTGTCTTAATATTTTTCAGAAAGCTTTATTTTAGGCGACAAATCGATTCCAGACATTATTTCAGAAAAAAAAGACTTAAATATACTAAGATTTATTACCAGGGGCGGATTTAGCGGGGGCGTGCGGGGCGTGCGCCCCCCTAAAATTCGCAAAGCATATGTTATACAACGTTAATTAAGCAGTTCAACAAACAACTTTTTCATGAATGGTTAACTCGTGACCTGTAGTAAAATATTCCTACACATTGTAAATACACGTTGGGTGTGTTCTTTGATTCATATATGGATTCGCCGACAATTTCCGCTTTTGTTTGTCTATAAACAAGAACGGTCGAATCATATGTTTTCAATGAATGAATCAAACGACGAAAAGAAAAGCTCCATCCGGGCGGGCAGTATTAACTAGAACCACCCGAAAGGACAAGCACCGAAAGTACAGACAAATTAGTGAAATGAGGAATGCGTTAAAACTAAACCAATAGTTCTTTGAAGGGCTAAAATATCGTGATCGATCAGTCATGAGTTGAACAATTCGCATCACGGTTGTTCAAAAAAAGTTTTACTTTAGGTTCTTATAATCTGACAAAAATATACTGTTAACAATTATCCGACAAAATTAAGACTCAAAATCAAGTTTTTTTGGTCTGATATAAATGGTGTGGTTGGTTCAAAATTGTCGTTCAAATAAATGTCTGTAATTCCTAAAATCCCCAGAGCTTCAGGGCCCCCTACCAGGGTTCTACCCTGGACCAGCTGGGCACCTTAAGTGGTCCCCAGAACCCTCGCCTACTCACGTCTCCCCCCCTAACCATAAATCCTGGATCCGCCCCTGATTACCACCATTCGGAAGAGAATATGCACATAACTTAAGGAGTTAAAATGACATTTTAAATATAAATGTGACTGTCTATGGTTTGATTGAATAAAGATAATATGTGATAACGGCACATCTCGATATCTAGTCCGAGATTCCTCTGTCGTCCGACGACATTATATATTATTGCTAGAGCCGTCGAACGTCAGAGCGCAATATATACGGAAAACAGCTGATTTGCCTCACCAACTCTGGGTCGGCACATTTCCACGTTTCGTGGCTATCGGATTTTATTAACTATCAGAAACCCTTATATAAATCGCTTCACCAATCATTTTTCTATTCATTCATAACCATCTTACCCTCAGAAAGTGGTGTTACACTCCATTACAGCACGATTTTGCCTTAGATCCTATTATTCCGCCATTTGACTTCCATTTTCGAATCTACACACGTGATCTCGCGATACTAACTGAATGATGACAGCAACGCACTGCATGATGGGAGCTAATTAATGCAGCGTGCCAAATTATTTGGAGCATTATTTGCATACGTAAACAACATTCAAATCACATGGAAGACGATACATTTAAGCGTATTCTGCAGGACAAACAGTCCATCTACAGATCAAAGCAGAGCAGAAGGAAATAATACAGAATGTGTTGGAAAGAAAAGATTCAATGGCAGAGAGTTACCAACGGGCTTCGGAAAGAGCATTGTGTTACGTTCCCCCTTTTTGTTTTTGGACAAGGTACTACATTTTTTTTTCTTATGGTTATCTGTAATTCACTAAATTTGCTGTTAAAATCATTACCAATCAATATAATCAACTGTATTAAATTTTATGTTAATTGTTCTGCCTTAACAGGCGCCTATGATTGGCAATAAAAATATTTGTTTGTTTGTTTATATGCAAATCATCTCCCATGATACATTGCGGTAATCGTAGTTTTCTCGTAGTCACGTGACAAATGTTTGAAAAATGGAAGACAAATGTCGAAATCATAGGATCTAAGGCAAAATCGTGCTGTAATGGAGTGTAACACCACTTTCTGAGGGTAAGATGGTTATGAATGAATAAAAAAATGATTGGTGAAGCGATTTATATAAGGGTTTCTGATAGAAAATAAAATCCGATAGCCACGAAACGTGGAAATGTGCTGACCCAGAGTTGGAGAAGCAAATCCGCTGTTTTCCGTATATATTGCGCTCTGACGTTCGACGGCTCTAGCAATAATATATAATGTCGTCGGACGACAGAGGAATCTCGGACTACTCTATATCATAATATCCCGTAAGTTTTTCTTTTCTCTAACTCGATTTGCATATTTTTCATCATTTGTGGGAGTACTATGCATATATTACTTTTTTGTAGAGTATGGATGTAAATGCAGTAGTTCCAAATAATTGATTAAAATTGTAACACGAAATATCGTTTTAACAGAGTACACCAATGCAGTGCACACGAAGTAACATATCATAGAGTACGCCCTTTACATAGTGTGAGTATGCCCCGCCGCAAATAATTGACAGCGGTCCAGATCACTGGATTGAGAAAATTAAATAACTTCCATGTGGTGACCTTCTGTCGTTGCTTTTGGTGGTAAGTTGGTGCAATTTCTGTCGTTTCTTTTGGTGGTAAACTGGTACAATCATAGCATTTCCCAACATACGACCTTTTTCTATTGATGAAACATTGAAAGAGCTATTTGATCCAGGTTTAGTAAAATGTTGTACAAACATCGACAAACGAATACCGAAGCAACAAGCCGAATAATCCAGAACATCATAGTTCCAAAAATATGACAATACAGAGATTGTACAAAAAGAGACAATAGAAATAACAAGGACAAAACAAATAAACAGGATTGAACACGAACGCCACAAACATAAAACGCTAGCAGTGTGAACTTCACAAAAACCGGGAATATCATCAGGTGCTCCGGAAGTGTAAGCATGATCTGCTCCGCGTGCGGCACACGTCACAATGCAAGTGGAAAGTCCGGTATAAAGTCAAAATCGGTGTGTGTCAATCCGGTAATAAACTTAGAATCTATTGAAAGATGTTAAACCTCATTTGTGAGATAGAAACATCACAACGATCTGTCAAATCATGATGACGACAGTAAAACTTCTGGAGTGACGATATCAACAGTGGCTGAACATAACCCTGGCATAGTAGTTTTTTAGACGGTAATTTCGCTCTGTTGAGAACGTCACTGTACACATTACAGGCACGACAGTAGCGAATAAGCTGTGAAATGTAGACTCCATATGCTGGAGATGTAGGTATATTACTACTCAGAAACGGAAAGTTCACAATAGGGAAGTCAAAATCATCATGTTTGTAATAAAGTTTAGATTTCAAGCGTCTAGAATTATCAATATAAAGGTATAGGTCTAGGTATGAAGCTAATGCTGGTGTATCAGTGGTCTCTTTAATTTCCAGTTCACTTGGATAGATTTGATGCGGGTAATCTTTAAGCTGAAGATTGTTCAACGAAAGCACATCATCTATGTAATGGAAGCTGAAATTTAAGGACATGGCTAGCTTCTTCTCTTTTTCTGTACCCTGAAACTCTTTTTCTGATGCCTAACCCCTATGTTCTATTTTTAGCCATGCCGATCATATTTGTTGATGCAGGGGCATATAATTCACAAACTATAATCTAAACACCCTAAGGATCATTCTTAACAAGTTTTTCAATAATATGTTCTGTAGTTTCATGGAAAAGATCTTTGAAGAAGATTAACGGACGGACGGACGACAGACGGAAAGTGATGGCAAAAGCTTAGCCTGACTTTTAGTCAGATGAACTAGAAATGCTACCTCATTTGAGTGTAACCTTGAAAAGCTCAGAGGCTAGACATAAAAATAACATCTCGAGCTATACATTTACCAACTATTAAAGTACCGATCATTTTATCTGAAACATAGGCAGAATTGTAAACAATGTCATTAAAATTATGCTTATCCAATTATAATTAATTATTAAACTGAATCCTGTCAAACAGAGACTAATGTCAATCAGTGTAATTTATAAATTGTCCAATTGTAAACCCCTTCGGACATGTGGTAATATTTTAGATTCGTCTCTTCTGTGATACTGCCTCACTGGCATACAACCTCTAGCAGGTTCATTTGGCTTAGAAACAACCGCTGACTTCCTTTTTGGATTCCGTCTTGCTCTGATAGGAGCATCAAACTCATGGTTCCTGAAATATGAATAAAATTGTCAATGAAAAATGAAGGGATATGGAGTAAATGTACACGAGACAAAATCCCAATTAATGCATGGAAAACAAAGCAATGGAACAACGCTTTTATTGTTGTTCTTCATCTTGAGGTCACCATGAGGCCTTCAACAATGAAAAATTTCTCATACCTCATAGTAAATTCAAGACGGCCTCTAGCACCGGCTTAAGCAAAACTCATTGCTATCAATGCATCATTTTCAAACATTTGGTGAAGTAAACCTCAAAAAGTGACAATAGTAACAACCAAAATCCATGACGAGTCTGAAAAGAGAATAGAAACCTTTTTTGTATATTATCCAAACCGGAAACTTAACATTCATAATGTTCATCCAAACCGTAACCTATGTGTATTCCAAACCGTCACATGTTTTGAATATGACAGCAATCATACGCGTTCATTTCGGGGGGTTAAATGTGGTTAAAGGCAATTCAACGTGATAAAACCTTTACTTTATTACTTGTAAGTGAAAAAGTATGCATATTATTTTCATAAATGAGTAAAATTATAATGATTATAGGCATATTTTGATAAAAAAAAAATCAAAGGTTTCAGTTTTAACCACAAAAATCGCGTTCTCTGATGGCTTAGCAAATTAAAATGCTTCAGTTGACAATGGTAAAATGCAAAAATGACATGCTAGTGTGTGTGCCTTCATTGTATCAAATCAAACCATATTAAAACATGATCTTGGACGTACAAAGTAGAAATAATCTTACCTGCATGTCACAATGTTCCGATAATGGTCGCCATGTTGGATCAATCCAAACTCCCGGCTACCGGCTCGGTTACCACACAGTGATCAACCTCTCTATATTTCTTTTGAAGGAAAGATTGTTTTTGTATGCAGGCATTAGGCCTGATCAATTGAAGCGAGCAATAAATATTAGATGTATGCTCGAAACAAGGACGTTTTATTGTTTGTTTTAATATGCTTTCTTTTTCGTCCACGTTTTCTTAAAGGGATATTGTCTACCAGCTGTGTAATTTTTTCATACCCAAAATTATTGTCGATTTCCGTACTGACATTCATAAAATGAAGATTAACACCGAGTTATGTTGCAAAAGATACGATTTTTTGACAAAAAAAGACCCAAAACTATCGTTATCAGAATTATTGTCCGGATGACAATATTCAAATCTATTCATATGGCCTTCTATGCGAACACGTCTTGAGCATGCGCACTGTTTAGAAACAATTCTTGGGCAAAAGAGAAACTGTCAACGCGTGGAAGAAAGCGGACTTTGACGGATTCAGAGATAAAGAGGAATAGAAGTGAAGTATCTTCCAAATGGAACAAATGCAGGATATATGTAGGGGATCAGTTGGACCGTTGCCGTTGGATGGAGCGAACTCAAGGAAGTGCTTGATTATTGTTGATAGATAAGCCGAGCATGTTGCCTTCTTTTCTCAATCGTTTTTCATATTTTATGAATTTATGATGATGCCTATGATCATTTTCGGTAGATATTAATCAATATATGTAATTTTGCACCTGGCAACAGCAAATTATTGTCAATGAGTAGCATAAAGCGGCCGTATTTGCGAGGTAAACAAACACAAATTTTAAGAGGCCAGCAAAGGGGAAATGGGAGTGCAAAAATGATATCAATGACAATGCAGTTTATTATTATCAATTTAAAAAAAAATATCGAATCAATTCATTTTTAATGCAAGAATTAAAACTGTACATGGCTTAATGAAAACCCTATAAAGTTCTTTTTATTCAAGCAAATTTATTTCTTTGATATACAACATATAATTAGGCTTTTAATTTTATCAAATTTCAACAACTTGGACATGAAACTTAGTTTTGGGAACCAAAAGTATATACCTTACTTTCTGTGAATTATCACTATAATGGAAAATCAGTGTATTTTTCAAATAAAAGCTTTCTATTTAAAGAAGCTTCATTTCAATTGCACTTTTAGTTTGGATCCTGTAAGTATAATATATAATTATAAACAAGGTTTTGAAGAAATGATATGAATATCCATTGAAATTTTCAAGTTTCAGAACTTTTTTTATATATGACTACACAATTTTACTGAAAATTTCAGAAATGTCCTAAAATGCATATTTTAGACCATGGCTAAATGAAAATCATTTTCAATTCCTTTATGCAAACAAGTTTATATCTTGGGTACTGGAAATACATTACATAAATAAGGTTAAAAGTACTTTTCAACAAGTTTGAACATAAAACTTTGTTATGGGAGCCAAAATTATATCTTCCTGTCTGTGAATTATCACCATAGTGGAAAATCAGTATGTATCTTTTATATAAAAAGCTTTCCATTTAAATAAGAGTCATTTCAGTAGCATTTTTAGTTTGGATCCTGTAAGTATGATACATAAACAAGGTTTTTAAAAAATAATATGAAGATCCATAGAAATTTGCAAGTTTCAGAAACTTTTCTAAATATGTGACTATAAAATTTTACTGAAATGTCCTGAACTGCATATTTTAGACTATGACTAAATGAAAATCGTTTTCAATTTCCTTATGCAAACCAAGTTTATTTCTTGACTATTCTAAAAACATTACATTAACTAGTTTTTTTACTACATTTCAACAATTTTGGACATAATTTTTAGTTCAGGGAGCCAAAATTATACTTTACTATCTTAGAATTATCAACATAGACATGATAGAGGGAAATCAATATTTTTCATATAAAGGCTTTCTATTTAAAGAATTGTCATTTGAACTGCTTTTTATCCCCTCGCCAACGAAGTTGCGAAGGGATATAGTAACGCTACCGTCCGTCCGTCACATCCTTGTGAACACTCTAGAATCAACATCCTTCAATGGATTTTGACCAAACTTGGTACATACTTAGTCTTTAAGAGAATTTGAAACCCTATTGATTTTCAAGGTCAAGGTCATAGGGTCAAATTTTTACTGCGTAACATCCTTGTGAACACTCTAGAATCAACATCCTTCAATGGATTTTGACCAAACTTGGTACATACTTAGTCCTTAAGAGAATCTGGAACCCTATTGATTTTCAAGGTCGTATGTCAAAGATCAAGGTCACAGGCTAACATTTTTACCACATAACATCCTTGTGAACACTAGAATCAACATCCTTCAAAGGATTTTTGACAAAACTTGGTACATATTTAGTCCTTAAGATAACCGAAACCCTATTGATTTTCAAGGTCATAGCCTTATAGGTCAAAGGTCAAGATAACCAGGTCAAAATTTTACCGCATAACATCCTTGTGAACACTCTAGAATCAACATCCTTCAATGGATTTTGACCAAACTTGGTACATACTTAGTCCTTAAGAGAATCTGGAACCCTATTGATTTTCAAAGTCAAAAGTCAAGGTCACCGGGTCAAATTTTTAGGCGAGGGGATACTCCACGCTTTGCCCTTGTTTAGTTTGGATTTATAAACAAGATTTTTAAGAAATAATGTGAAGATCCATAGCAATTTGCATGTTTCACAGTGTGTGAATTTAACAGTAGACCGATGGCCCATGTCTGTGTTAAAATCATGCAGGTTTTTGTAAAATTATCTAAATTTTTTAGACAAATTACTACAAAAACAGGTAATTTCAGACAAATGTGATTTTGTAGTGATTGATATTTGTACTTTTGATTTAGATATTCTGACCAAGGTAATTCTAGAGTAGAAGAAATGAGCAGCCATCACATTTCAACGAAACGGATGAAACTGGAGAAATCGAGTTCATTTGTGAACCCATTTGAGTATGTTCATTTTGTTAAAGATTAGACATATTCTACATTATGTTTATAGGTAACATTGTCAATATTGTTCAACACAGTCACTTGTATAACAGTTTCCTATTAATTATTGTGGCTTGCATAGTGATACTACTAGTAGCATATTATATAGGGATCATGTTGGCTTCTGCGTCATCGTTACATTTTCATCAATCCACAAGCTGAAATGGCCAGTCCTCCTTAGCTACTTACGGGAATGAAACCAAACTGGGACAGAATTGACGCACGTCTGGCGCACCAAATTTTTTCCTGGAACTTTGATGTAATTTTGTCTCTTTATATTGGGTTGTGTAGATGTGTGCTGGATACATGATATATAGATTTAATATTATTTTGAAAAGTTTTTTCGTTATACAGCTGCACATCAGAACCATATAACAAAATTTGTTTCGATATTATACACATACACTGTAATAAACAATTATTTTTTATTCTTACAGTCTCTCAATAGATATTACTGAAGAGGGCAGTGATGTTGGTGATGATTCTGACGATGGAGATTTTGAACCTAGCCTCAACTTCACTCTAAGGTTTGTCATGTTAATTTCATATGTTTCAGTTGTAACTTACATACTTGAAATTTTGTCCTAATAACAGAACCATGCATGATCATATGTCATAGGAGCTTTATTATACCCCCGCTCCACTGGAAAAGGGGGGGGGGGGTATACTGTTTTACCTCTGTCCGTCCGTTCGTCCCAAGATGTTCATAACATTTTTCTCAGTAATTATTTATGGCAGCAATCTGATATTTGATCATAGGCTTCAGAAGGGTCAATCGAAAGTCGCAAACCCGCTGCGTTGTCCATGGTCAAGTCCGGTAGAAGTCCCATCCGATGAAGGGAAAGACATCAACAACAAATGAAGATCAGGTCTGATTTGGGTAACAGACACCCTGTAACCATTGACCAGCTCATGATACCTGCCGTAGAACTTCTTGAGGGATGACCACAACCTAAAATCTGTCTACAAATCACTCAAATCCTTCATAAAGTGGACTTGTAATGGTATGTTTAGTTTGTCATTCACTATACATTCGAGATATTCATCTTGAATTGAAAGTTAGGGCTCCATAGATCATAATCTCAATTCTATTGTTTTATTCTTGTGAATTACATTGTATGTATTTTTCTACTTCAGGTGGCAGAGAAATTACAACAAAAAGACAGCTAGATGGTCTGTGCAGCCTGTTAAAGCTGACAAGTCATATTCCTATGTTCCAAGACTATTAAGGGTCATCATTTGTATGAGACTGCAAGATAAGGTAGGAATGAATTAACGTGTGCAGTTGGAAGTAGATGATCTCAGAAGAATCTCGGTCCATCTTGCACCAATTCCACAACCTCCAACTCGGGATGATATTGTAGCATCTCAGAAATCCAGATTTGAAGACCAAGACAAAACAATTGACTAAATTGTCGCATAAAATAAATTTAGATTGTCACTCTTTGTTTTTCCTGGTCTAACAGAAGTTCTGCACATTTAGAGCAGAAAAGTACCCAAGTCAGGATAATGGGCATTACAAATTGTCCAATGCACAATAATGATAGCACTCAGTGTGTTGGTCTAGTTAGTACAAACCAGGACAACTTTTTAGGACCTCACAAGAAACATCTCTGCCAAGTTTGGTTAAATTCTGTTGGGCTGTTCTCAAGAAGAAGATGAAAATGTTGTTTCCCATAGGGTTTCAATGCAAACTTTGACCTCCGCTGGTGGCCATTTTGAATTTTCAAATGGCGCAAACAGTAACAACACATGTTAAAGACATACATAGGAACATATATACCAGATTTCAATTCAATCCCTTCAGCGGTTCTTGAGAAGAAGTTTCTTGAAAATCGACCAATCAGAATTTTCAAAGTCATATGGTGGCCATGTTTTTTGACGAATCTGCACAAAAATAACAACTATTGTGTAGGACCTCATAGAAAACATCTCTGCCAAGTTTGGTTTTGAATTATATAAAAGACTGTCAGTCCATTTTAGAAGAAGTTGTCAGTGCTGATAGAACAAAAAATAATAATAAGATGGCAAAACTTTCAAATTAAATTTACAATTCCAACTGACCAACTTGTGAAATTAACAACTCATTAGGGTTGATTTATTTTTTATTTTTGGTGTTTTAACGCCACTTTCAGCTATATCATGGCGACCAGTTTTAGTGGTGGAGGAAGCCAGAGTACCCGGACAACCACCGACCATAGGGAAGCAAGTGGTAAACTTTATCATTAGGGTATATGGGATAAAATACAAAATATTTCATGAACAAGTTTTAATCAAATCGTCTAGGAATGAAACCCTTGTATTGTCCATATAGATCAGGATATTTGTCCCTAATTTTCCAAGTACAACAGCTTGGGATCACACGTCTGACCCCAGCTCCAAGTCGGCCATGTGACCAAATGGTATACTGGCGGTAGGCTGCATACCTATTGGATCTGTTGTAATCCTCGTCATGGGGCATTACTACAAGTTCCTCTCGAAACATTCTAGCAACCCCCAACACTGCCTCATCAAGAACAATCCGATCAAAGTCCTGTAATAAAGACAAGAGATTTAATACAAACAGAGTAAAGACAGATGGTTATACATTCATCTAGAAAAATGAGCTCTATTTAAAAAAGAAATATAATTCATTATAAGTGAAATAGTTTGCACAAATTCAGTTTAGAGAAATCAAAAAAAGTCTTATTTTGGAAGGAAAGATTTTCTCGTGGGACTTTCTTATGACCACAGTTTTATTTCGTTTTTTGTTGGTATATGGGAGAACCATTTTGGTCTTGCAATTTTTTTTTATCAATTTACCCCTCAAGCTATTCAATTTTAATTTTATGTTTTTTTTCCTAAAAATTATTTTGATTCTAAATCTTGAAGAAAAAAGTTTGGCTGGACAGGAGAAAAAAATATATTCCGACTTGACATTTTCACAGTATAATCATATACAAAATTTTGAAGAAAAAAAATTATTCCAGCACTTCGCCAATCTAATTAAAATTAGATCTACGCACTTGCTCCCTATTTTAGATCTAATTATACCCCCGCTCCCCGAAGGGTGAGGGGGTATACTGTTTTACCTCTGTCCGTCCGTCCTTCCAAAATATTTTTCGTCACATTTTTCTCAGCAACTATTGATGGCAGAAATCTGATATTTGGTCACAAGCTTCACATAGGTATGCCATATCGTGGGAAGCGTTTTTGGAACCATCAGATTCCTACTTCCTGTTTGCCGACTTAGTTGGTTTTTATCCACATTGAATATATATGCACATTTTTCTCAACAACTATTGATGGCAGAAATCTGGTATTTGGTCACAAGCTTCATATAGGTACCCCATATCATGGGAAGTGGCAGGGGTATCATAAGTGAGCATTAGATCACAGTTCACCTTGTTTTAATTAGATTGGAACTTCGCCGGAAAATAAGAAAATATGATTTCTGTGGCGTCTGAAAAAAACATTTCTACAGCGAAAAAACGTGACATAGCCCCCTTCAAGGTAAATGGTCAGTCCCATATTATTTTGCAGCAACTGTCTTGTGGAACTAGAAGTAAGGTCTCTTTTGTTTCTAATCCAGCCCAAATTTCTCTGAAACATTCCAGTCAATTAACAAATAAAACAACACTGGCTACGTCATTCGTTTTCATCAGACATGTATTTCACTGTGTTCTACATGTATGTCTCTGTTTTCATATTGTCGGTAAACTGGCTAAAATAAATTAATTTAACACGTGTATCAAAATCTCGGGGAACAACTTCATAACTTATAAGAAGAAAAAAACTAATTTAGTTATTTTTAACGCCGGCAAAATTTTTCGATCGAAAATACGTAGTTGAGCTTGTCCCCATAGGGTGCCTCCTGGCATGTTTTCAATGGTTATCGTGGAAATATCGGCTGAATCTGTTAAGGCATGTAGTTTTCATCAAAGAAAATCTATTCCTGATACAGAAATTATTTATTCTACGTCTTTTAGATACAATCGGTTCGCAAATAGCTTTTTTCCTCAACTTTTATAGAAACTTACCTCAATATCCATGCTGCAGCATCCGGGCTACTGACATAAAAATAGATAAATAAATAGAGTTGGCCTCGCCCAGGTCAGTGCATAATTAATTAGCTTCCGGTAACGATGGTCAGCTTTTTTAGTCGAAAAAACAACGTTTCGGAGCGTATTCATCAATAATTCGGTGTTTAATCTTCATTTTATGAAGGTCAGCACGGAAATCGACAATAATTTTGGGTATGAAAAAATTACGCAGCTGGTAGACAATATCCCTTTAAAGGGGCAATAACTACGATTTTGACCAAAACAATTTTATGTTTTGGAAATTGGTAAATAGCTTTAAAATGATGAAATAAAGGTAAATATTTCACATTATCGAACCACTTTTCGCCTTTTGAGAACGAAAATTACCATCGATTAATTATTTCCTTACAAGCACATAATTTGACTTCGCTTTTTCCGTATGCAACTGACCTTACTAGTGACAGGTAAAAACGAATAATTTGTATTTTGTCGCTTATTAACTGCAAATTTGCATGGTTCTTTGTCCGTAATTAACACCGACTAAAAGCAGATTCACAAAAAATAAGAAATATCTGCATTGGTGTACTGATTTAATGACGATTCGACAATCTCCGTAACAATGTCGATAATTATTAAGATGACGTCCATTTCTTGATCGATCTCAAAACACGAGCAGTTGCACGTTTTTTCCCCGATGCGCGTACATTTCATAACATTTATAAGTTACAGAACACGTTTTATTAAGGCATCAATCATATCTGATAGTTTTTATGGGTAACAAAAATTTACGATTATGGCAGATAATGCCCCTTTAAGTAAAACTGCATGTGCTAATACTAACTTACTAGAGCAATAAAAATACGAAAGGTAGTACGAACAAAACATTCATTGGGATTCTCATCGATTATGAATACGATCTAACTCATATCTGATACCGCTAACTCATTTCTGATCCCGATAACTCATATCATTTGAATTTTCGATTGACATACAACAATCAATAGTCAATGCTACAAATTACACTGTGGCCAAGTCTTTTATAATCATTTTGGAACATAAAAAGATACTTGACATACACCACAATTGCTTGTAGACTGTGCTTCAGTCAATCAGTTACACAATCGAACTCTTCTGATTGACAAAACACGCAGGAGAAAGATTCTAGCGTCATTACGGCACATCAGTCTTACTCGGGCATTAGGAATTTTTAAATTGCGTCGAATTACATTGCCCTTTTGTAGAAAGTGTTTGAATACAAGATATAATGTGCAACTTAGGGATCGTCGCAAAATATGACAGTTTTTTTCAAACGAAGTTAGTTTCGTTTGGTAGGTGGGTGGTTTTCAGCTGTCACGTTTGGAAAAAAAACAAAATCGCACATTGAGATTGGTCAATAAATCTTTAAAAATGCACTTAAAAAACGGCATAAAATTGAATGGAACATCGTTTTAATTTCTTTCGAGTCTGTATATTGTACTGTTTCTTTAGTACTGAATAAGTAATGGGTGTATATGTACACAGCTCTGGTTTCCTCATCTTCGCTAGCCAAGGGTTACGATTCGGGTCCCCCTTCTCTCCACCCTTGGCGGATCTAGAATACATTTTGAAATTCGCGCGCAATGCCACCTGGTGGTTTATCGAAGTTGCGCCCCTTAGATAGTCGTCATCGCCAGCCAATCAGAATCGTTTTGTTATACGTATGTTGGAGAGTTGAAAATGGCAGCGCCCAGTGAATAAAAACTTATTTGTGATAAATTTAATTTGGAAGCACTTACTGTCAACCAAGTGAAAGTTTCAAAGCTTTGGCAGACGGGAAAGATGTTTTCATTGGAACCAAAACGGGAAGTGGCAAATCGTTGTCATATGAGAGCATTCCGGTGCCATTTTTGTTTACATTTCGTGGATAACATGTGTTCCGTGTAAAACGTCTTCTGATTGGATACGTGTACTGGTAGCCGTAACCAATGAAATATTAAAGTGCGAATCCTCAAAATGTATTCTAGATCTGCCAAGGGTGGAGAGAAGGGGGACCCGAATCGTAACCCTTGGCTAGCGAAGATGTGGTTTCCTGTTTGCGGCACAACTAAATATCATACGCAACGAAAAGCAACGGTCTTCTTTTGCAAATTAAAAAAAATAATGTTTTCGATTCTTGGAATGTTTTAAAAATACTGTTGTCAAATTTAAAATAATACTATAATGTATTAAACAAGTTTTGACCAAAGAGAGTAAACAACAGATACCACGATGCTTATGGCGGGTTTTTGTTCTTGTGTGCGTTGCAGAAATAGGCTTACGGTCGTTTGTGATTGTATTGATTGCTTTCGGTATTCTGTTATTGTATTGATTAAGTATTAAACACGGCAGCGCCCAATCTTTACCCAATCGTAACTACTCGGCCATTCTCGCTACCCTGCAAATAACCTCGTACGTACATAGTAGAAATTCTTCTTAAATTGTTTGCCGGAAGTTAAGTTAAGTTAAGGCGCACAAAAATATAGTCCACGAAAATCCAATATGGAAGACATACTAAGTAAAATCTAATCATGCAAAACTAATTAAAACTTTAATTGAAATATAGAAAATTGTTTAAAATATAACTTTATCAAACTTTCATGTAACTGGCATGTGAAAAGTAGTGCGATTTATACGCCTAACGCAAACGAGGTTATTTGCAGGGTAGCGATAATGGCCGAGTAGTTACGATTGCAACCATTCTCTATCCAGAGTTGTCGTTCCTGCTAAGCTACACTCCATCTCTGTCAACGCCCATTTTACAAGATTTTTGTAAAATTTAGAAACAGTGAAAAAATGTACTTAAATTTTTTTAATTATTGTAAATATCAATAAAGATGAAAATAAATCACTCATTTCAAATCAATTCTCTCTTAAAAATGATTTGTGATCGTTTTTAACTTTTTAATTTTTACCTCCGCAAAATAGTTCTCCAAGAAATGGGGGAGGGGGGGGATCATTTTTAAGAGAAAATTGATTTGAAATTAGTGATTTATTTTCATCTTTATAGATATTTACAATAATTAAAACAATTTTAAGTACATTTTTTCACTGTTTCAAAATTTTACAAAAATCTTGTAAAATGAGCGTTGACAGAGATGTTGTGTAGCGTAGCAGGAACGACAACTCTGGATAGAGAATGGCCTTCAACAAGTACGACAATCTCCCATACAGAGTTGTTGCAAGGACCGGCAACTCTGTATGGGAGATTGCAGGTACGACGATGTTTTGATCATGTGATTGAAAAACGTTAATGATGGTCATGTGATTTTGGGACTATTTTTCAAGCGTTGACAGAGATGTAGTGGAGCTTAGCGGGAACGACAACTCTGGATATTAAACACAGGCACTTGTTTCATTCCAAAAATATACCCCCCCCCCCTTCTCTTCCTTACTTAGGAGGGGGCATATATTTCTTGAATGAAACAAGTGCCTGTGATATTAAAGCTCATTTTTGTAATTTGTTGTATCTCATGAAAACTTGCAATTCGTTCAATAAATGATATTTATGAAACATTAACCAGGTTTTTATCAATGAAACTTTGTAAAAATGACATAATTCGTTGATAATTCTGTCATATCTTGCCGTCTTTGCAATAATTGAATTTTGGCTTCCTGGACAAAAATTCATTTCGACCATTTTAAGTGATATCTTAACGATATTAGGGATTATATGGGCGTGCAAAGTATTTTTGGATTGTTTTTACAATTAAATTGAAAAGAAACAACTTTCATCACGAGTTGAAAAAATATATGTTAAAACGAGCTTTAATATGGTTCCTATAGTATGAAAAAACCATGAAAAAATGGAAATTAGCATTTTACATATATATATATTTGTCAGAGTTTTAATAACACAGACTGTGGCATAGTTATGAAATACAATTAAAAAGATTACTTCCTGTAATCTAATCAAAAATACGTTGTCATAACGTAAACGAGCCTTCTTTTTTTCTGGTGTTTCGGACATATTCATTCAGACATTGATCTGTTGATGTTTAGGAATCATAAGTTCAAAATGTAGTGCTTCAAAACTTTATTTTAAATACCGTTTCTGATTGGTTTAATTATAAAGAATTGACCAATGGAAGTCTCCGGTACAAATTAAGAGGGAAACGATTACGGAAAGGACCTAAATAATTTGGATTTGTACTCATTTATACCTCGTAGAAATCTACAAGAATAATCAACATATGAACAGTTCACAATAAACAATTTTACATTTTTTTTTTTAAATCGGGTTGGAAAACATCTAAAATCGGTAGGCGGTAGAAGACTTAAAAATTAGATAGACTACCGCGTGAATCGGTAGGGTCAGTTCGAATTCTTGCCACAGGTACATGGGGTCATGACCTACATTACCCCCCTTTTTTTATTTTTACAATTTCATACACTTCTCAACATAATTTGGTATCAAATAATCATAAATCTACTATTTCTTTCTCTCTATATTGATTTTTTTACCAATTTGTGCCATTTTACTATCAAGCTATTTTTACGATTTACTATATCAATAGCTTGATAGTAAAATGGCACAAATTGGTAAAGAAATCAATATACAAATGTAGAGAGAACGAAATAGTAGATTTATGATTATTTGATACCAAATTATGTTGAGAAGTGTATGGGAAAAAAATTGCAAAAAAAAAGAAAAGGGGGGGGGGTAATGTAGGTCATGACCCCATGTACCTGTGATTCTTGCGGGTGACTGTCGAAATCCGGAATCCCGAATCGAGGTGTTTCGATGGTATAATCATTACATTGCTCCCTCTTTTAAAAATCATTAGCATAAAAAATGTCCACATATTCTCCAATAAAAATCAACGTCGCCATTATTCAAAGGAACATATAAATAGATAAACATAAACATAAATTGGTAAAAGAAATTACACAAAACAGCACATAAACGGCACCAGTCCATTACACAAACATATATATATATATGTGTAACAAAATACAAACAAATGAATAAAAACATATATACATATATCAAAAATTTGTACCCTAGCCTACAAAATCATCAAGGTACGCTGGTCGTCTTCTCGCTCGGCTTTGACCATGAACAACATACAAAGATGATCCAGCGTCGTCTGTTCTGTCATCTATATTGTACAGAATTGTCTCATCCAAATTAACGGTGTTGCCATTAAATAATTCTTCTAAATTTTCAATTACCTTTTTCTCAACAATATCAAAACTACATTGTATATCTTTGCTGTCGACAGCCCCTTGAGACATCAGAAGATCTGACGCACTCGAGGAACCTTGACTATTGCCAGTTTGAGACATCAGAAGATCTGACGCGTTCGCGGAATCATGATCACTGTTTTTATGAGACACCATAAGATCTGGGTGATTGTAAAACAAAAAACGAAACAGAAACGAAACGAAACGAAACAATCAGAAACGAAACGAAACGAGACACAACAGAAACGAAACGAAACGAAACGAGACACAACAGAATCGAAACAAGATAAAGCAGAAACGAAACGAAACGAAACGAAACCAAAAAAATCACCAATAAATTTAAAAAAAAAACGAAACAAAAATTAACGAAATGATTTTTTTTTACATGAGACAACAATCCACAAATTGGCAGTGGCGGATTGAAAAACCTTTAAAATTTTCGGGAATTTGGGAAAATTTTGTGCAGCCACCTCCCTCCAATGTACCTATATTCTTTTCAGATTTTCAGAATGTCTGGATCAGCTACTGGAAAAGAAAAAAATATCTCCTTTTCCGTATCCGGTTTTGCCGCCTGAGATTTGTAATATGATTTTTTTTTTAAATCCTGAATTCCACAAATTTATCAAACTGTTGAGATGGATGAAGACGAGAAAGGGGCTTACATTTTTATGTTACAAAAATGAGTTAGGACATAAACAACTCCTATAAATTGTGTTTGGTATACGAAATTATAAATTACCTATGTATATCCTTTCTCTCCATCCATCCTTTCTGATAGCTGGCTGCAAAAGTGACGGGAAAATTTTCTTGCACGTTTTATAAATCCTGTGAGATCAAAGTATAAAAAACCCGCCCTTTTCAATCAAACGTATTACTGTTTTATGCCGTCAAAAATGGTTTAAAAATATCAAAAGATAACTCATTTAAAAGTTCCTTTTATACGAAACCGAATTTTTTAATTCAAACGTTTGCGATCAACTAGCACCTTCGCAACTTCATTTGAACTTTATAAATGAAAGTAAACACCGACAAATCTTTTGCAGGGGTGTTTTATGTTACAGCGAGATTTATATTGGCAAGGGCTCATTGTGATTTAGGTTATTTTTCATTTTGCTACCTTTTTTATCTTACCCCGCGACGAAAAGTCGAGATGCATATTAATTTAGGTAAACGGACAGAAAGTCACAGGACAAAAAGTCACAGGACAAAAATGTCACAGGACAAAAAGTCACAAAACTCCTAGGACAAAAAGTCACCGAAAAAAAAGTCACAATCTATATTGTTTACCCTGGCGGACAAAAAGTCACAGAACAAAAAGTCACAATCTATATTTTTTACCCTGGCGGACAAAAAATCACAGGACAAAAAGTCACAAGTATTCGCTATTCAAAACCTCCTCGTTACTTCAGGATGAAGAACTATAAAAGTTTTATTCTTATTTCTTTGTGTCAAACTGTAAAGACTGGCTTTTTTTGTGTTGGACTTACAAGTCATTGTGTAAATATTTATACCCTTTAACACTATAAAATAAAGTGTCTTCTAACGGGACTATCCATTTGCCTTTCCTTTCAATAATGTGATGAACGAAGTATTGAAAGTAAAAGCATATGTATAATAAAAAGAACCCTTTGATTAGTGTATGTAAAAAGGTGTAATTATTTACAATAGGACATCGGCAAACGAATACGGAAGCAACAAGTCAAAGTGATAATCCAGAAAATCATAGGTAAAAAAACATGGTGATACAGAGATTATACAAAAAGAGACAATAGAAGCAACAAGGACAAAACAAATAAACAGAATTGCAGGTCCATATACTAGGATGTGCGCTACCGACTAAGGTGAAGAACTTGTTATTCCACCCCTCACAGATGTTATTGGTTCTAGGATCACTGTCCACGGTGGCAGAATGCACGCTCCATATAGATGGCGGAAACATTGATGGTACACGGCGCATTGTCAGTCGTTGTTCCCCATTGCGTTGAACAGGTCGGTATGTACCAGTTACATAAGTTGTCTCGAAGTAGTCGACAAGTTCTTCTGTCTCTGCTGGTTCTTCAGGGATGACGGATCTGATGTATGCTATTCCCTCTGGTAAGTCAGCAATTGGCAGAATTGCTAACCCATCTAGCATGTTGCAGAAGAGTCTGAAGTCTTGGTCTTCCATGTAGTGGGTTGCCAGTCGTAGTTTCTGGATCTTACGCCATGTTGCCTGGGTCAGGTGGTAAAAGCAACCTTGGTGTTCCACTTGACGACCGAATACAGCATTGATGGCACATAGTAAGCCGTCTTCGAAGTCTGATACTACTTTGGTGACGTTGAGGGTGAGACCTAGTTCATCGCACTTGTCAACGATGGCCTGGAAAAGTTCCTGGTAACCTACTCTTGCTTTCTTCTGAAGGAGACAGTAGACGGAAGTGATGTGTGTGGTGCCTAAGGCTATTCTGATGATGCATATCTGCTTGAATAATGGTGGTGCTGTGTCAAATGTTCCATCCATGAAGAAAGTGTCTGAAATTGTCTTTCTATAGATCAAAAAAATGTTTTATTGCATACATTTTGTTTTAAATAATTAAAATTAAGTATGAATATAATTTGAAAGCAAAAATGAGCATAAAATTGAATTGTGACTTTTTGTCCTATAGTTACTTGTAATACATGTACATGGGGCCAGTCATTTTACAAAATTGTTCATTGTGACTTTTTGTCCTAGTGATAAGCTCCTATGCAAAATTTTATGTTGTGACTTTTTGTCCTGTGACTTTTTGTCCTATATGTTTTGTCAAAATGCAAAATTTAAACTGTGACTTTTTATCCTGTGACTTTTCGTCCGTGACTTTTTGTCCTGTGACTTTCTGTGATTTTTTACTATATATTTCATGTAAAACCACATTTTTAAAAACATTATTCCAAAGTCGACTCTTGTTCGATTTTGATGATTTGTTTACCAACAAAAACAGAATTAAATGTAGTTTTACACTGTAATTTTAGCATAAATTTATAATCTATAATTTTTATGAGTTCACAATTTAAACACAAAACTAAATTTTGAACGTCAAAAATACAATACAATGATAGTACATTTGAAGACAAATAATTTAAGTTTGTGTTTAAATCATGAACATTTAAAATCTGTTCTCCCAAAAAATATTTTAAAATAATCACAGAAAACTACGTACGTTCTCGCTTCTGTTGGTAAAATTTTTATCAAAATCGAACAAGAATTGACTTTGGAATAATGTTTTCAAAAATTGTGGTTTTATATGAAATATATATAGTAAAAAATTACAGTGACCGAATACTTTTGGCACGTCTGTGTATTTCAGTTCAACGTGTTTGCCCCTTTTATTTAACGTGTTTTCGTGTTTCGGGTCCGTTATTCACCATGATCCGTGCACACAGACAATATACACTGTACAAGGATAAAAATTATTTTCCGTTCATCGTGAAATTCAGTTTTATTTTTAAGATTTTTTTCACAGGCGCATGGGGCATGGATTTCGTTTCCTCCTCCCCCCTTTTCTCTACTACCCCCCTTTTTTCAAAATTTTCATATAAATCATTCCTTTTTCAAAATTTTCATAATCATTCGTTTTTTCTTCATTTGACAATATCAGTAGACGTCATACATCATGAATAATACGTGTATTCTGTGTCCACATTTTTTCGACTGATACAGTATCAGGGAAAAAATGTGGACACAGAATACACGTATTATTCATAATGTATGACGTCTACTGATATTGTCAAATGAAGAAAAAACGAATGATTATGAAAATTTTGAAAAAGGAATGATTTATATGAAAATTTTGAAAAAAAGGGGGGTAGTAGAGAAAAGGGGGGAGGAGGAAACGAAATCCATGCCCCATGCGCCTGTGATTTTTTTCTGAAGATTTATACCATACTTTTTGTCCATAGAACAGGGGTGCGTTCAACATCGTAGCTGCTAGGTTGAGCTACGTAGAAAAATCCTATTGAACGGAAAGCTAGCCTAGCCGCTACATAGCTCTAGCTAGCTTAACAAATGTCTGCTAGCTTTTGAATCCAAGATGACGCCTAAAACTAAATTTAATTTCGTAAGGTAAAAATAGTGGCATTGCAGGAAGTGACAACGCTTTTAATACAGATGATAATTTATTAAAGTAACTAGACAAATACGATTAGCTAAAATGTTCCAAGAAATTATTCTATATGATTGGCGCCATATTTGTTAGCACTGCTACGTAGCTAATCGTTCAATAACGTCATGGCTAGTTTACCTAGCAGCTAGGCTAGCTGCTACGATATTGAACGCAGCCCAGAGTTATATATATGTATAGAAGTCAAATGGACTATAGCTACATGTATATCAGAATACTTTATATTACTGGTGTACGTATAACGCAAAAGTTCGTACGTACACCTTTGTTTAGTCAGTAAATTTTATATACATGTATAGGGGCGGATCCAGGATTTCAAGTTAAGGGGGGCGCACTTAAAAAAAATTGCGCCGAGCGGAGGGAGACGCGAAAAATTTTGGGGTATTTCGTGTGAAAAATCACGATTTTACGCCAAAAAATCATGTTTTTTCCCAATTTTAAGGGGGGCGCGCGCCGGGTGCGCCCCCCCTGGATCCGCCCCTGATGTACACCGATTGCGGTATAAAATGTACATGTTTTCTTTATGAATTTAAAACAAAACCCGCTTTTATCTCATTGCTTAGCAACAAGTAAACTAAAAGACCTTCATGCGTATGAATATCATTTAATAATTAAATAGTTGTGTGTATCTTGAATTAATATCTTTATTGTCATAAAAAACATATAATTTATATTGTTTTTGTATATACCAAATAAATGCTAAATTAATAGATTAGAATATATATTTACACATTTTCCGGACTATTTTTTATACAGAAAAACTCATCATGGCGGCCAGTGCCAAAATGTCTTTCAATTATTATCAAAATGGCAAATACGGAACGTTACCATCGAATCCACAGAAAGAAATGGAGGTCACAAATGATATGCATCTTAAAATGTCGAAAAAAATTGCCCAGCTCACAAAGGTTATTGAATTAATCTGTTTATCGTCTTATTTTGAAGTTTAAATTTAAAGGGGGAGGGTCTAAACATCGTACACAATTTTCTGTTATGTCTTCTATCGTTAATCAGCAAGGGAAAAATCCATCACGCTGATGCTGTGTCATCGAATGCAGGTGCTTTACAAATTATGTATCGTGTTCATGACATATGGTATTTGCTTTTTATGATCATTACTTTCAATTTTGTAGGAAGCTGGGAAAGGTACTCCGAACACTGTCACTGCCACTGGTCCGTTAGTCATGAAACGTGCATGTTTCTTGCTTGGCATGCCGCATCATGTATTTGACACTATATACTGTGTCATCTATTTTCTAGAACCTAATAATAATTTCGTTTGTTTTTTTCTCAATTACATTTAATTTAGAAATAAATAAACATTTAGAAATAATCATGCAAATTTTAAACACCATAATCCTTGTTGATTCCTTGTATCGAACTGGAGAAATGTCAATCAGCGACATGTGTCTAGGGTTCAATAATCGTTCTTTATTAATTGTAATTAACGGTTAATAATCAAGCCACAGCTGAATTTAATGACTAATTAACACAAATTATGACAAGTTTATCCCTCTACCTGTAATAGTTATGTAAACAATTATTTGTCGATAACCTGACATTTATCACACCTTGCTGTAAGCACATTCAACCGTAACTTGCCCCTGTCACTTAAATTGTGATGTTTGTGTTTGACATGGTAAAACTTGTGATTTTATTATTGACGGGACCATTTATTGAGTTCGACTGTTCAAGGTATCGGTGTTCGAGCGAAGGGTTTTTTTTGCTTAGAAATATAAGGAATATTGACAGGACTTTCAAATCAGTTCGAGCCATCTATAGTGTTCGACCACTCCGAGTTCGAGGGACCGAAGTTTGACTGTATATTTAAGAAATAAATCATGGAAGCCAGAATGTGCTTTGAGTTTTAGCATGGGTTGGCAGATATTAGTATTTTATCCGGAACCAGAGGCTCTGATATGTCTAAGAGTACAAATATGGTAGTATACTTTGATTGGAAGACGATAATTTATATTTACGTTTGCGGACAATGTCGCACACAATTTATGCTGCCAAATTCGAGCAGACGATAATTCATCAACATGAAAATGACTGGAAAATCAGTCACATGCACCGGCGCATGTGCTAATGAGATTATACCCAATCGAAAAATCGCTCGTTTGATTACAAAGAATCGCCCAAGAAGGTTAATAAAAAAAGAACGGAAATTATTATTACAATGTATGTTCGTGAAAATAGATGACACGAGTATAGTGGTCATCTGCAAAACGTGCTGCTTGCATTGCCTCGTGAAGACACTAGTAAAACTAAATACATGACTGGTTTAATTTTCGATGGACAAAGCCATTGCTAAAGTTAATCAAAATTAATTTAATCGATATGAGAATCTTTTTAACACAGCTTATATTGTATCTCAAAACATCCTGCCATTCACTGACTACACATATAAATGGTCCATTTGGGCAGTGATCATTTATGCAGGAGTACTTGTGTTAGCTTTATTAAAACAATATCTGAAGTTTTATGCATTCATATAATGAAGACCATAAAGCAAGATCGATTGTGTACATACTCCTGTCACTGATCAAGGGACATTACTTTTAAAAAAAAGTCCACACTGTTACTCATAAACCAGCAACTGTGTTTGCAAGTATCGAATGTTTAAAAAGAAAAAAGGACAAGTAACTTTTTTCAGATAACTTGCCTGGGCACAAGCACAACATTATCATATTTCCACACCCCTGGTACATGTATATTGAACCCCCTGCCTATCGTATTTTGACACCCCTACCCATGGTATATTGAACCCTTGCCTATGGTATTTTGACCCCTCTCCATGGTATATCGAACCCCCTACCCCTCTGCCAATGGTGCTTTGATCATCCAACCCATGGAATACTCACCTCATTCAACCCCTCTTCTTATGGCATTATGAACCCCCACTTATGGTAAAAATGAGGGGGTTCAATATACCATGATGGGGTTCAAAAAGCTATGACAGAAATTTAACTCGGGGGGGGGGGGGGTAGATTTTTCAGGGGGTTCAAAATACCATATGACACAGGTACTGTTAAAGTGTTAAATATCATTTCTAATGAAGATTTTTTATCGAAATCAGCAGACCTACGATTTAATACAATAGATCAGTCGGAGAGCAGACTCGATAATGGCGTCATTTCAATTAATTTGTCACGTACATTTTTTACCGGAATCGGACACGTTTTAGAATACATCGACCAAGTGTTGAAAATTCACTCGTTTTAATCGTTGCGAGCGTCAAATATAACCGAAGAAGCGAGAAAAACATAGAACATTGTTTCTTTCATATAAATTTGAGGCCCCATGCTTGAACTTCTTGTAACAAAGGAGTAATGCAGAAATTAAAACGACACGGAAATGGCGGAAGTTGTTTCAAAAAACACTAAAAATTAAAATATTTGCCGAAAGGGTGATGGAAAATCATATATATAGTTCCATAGATTTCTATATTAGTATTTCAAAGAAACATTTTCTGTAATTAAACATACAATAGAACTTTTTTCTGTCAGATGGATCGTGTCACATTTTGGTTGGATTCAAGGGAGATAACTAGAATCATCACATACTCCGTAATTTTTAACATTCTATTTATAGAACGAGTGTAAGTAAATGCGTTTTCTCAATAAAACAAATATTATTTTGTATTAAAAATGTTGAAATTAGTCAGAATAATTGTTTATTATATCTACAGCTATTAAATTGATCAAATATAATTTAATAGATGAGTCCAAATTTGAGATTTTATGGAACCACAACAGTATTAAGTAAGGAGCAATTATATTACTGTAAAAGTAATCCTGGTAAGCTGACTTTTCGGTCGAAATACATGTAAAGTTGTTCCATGAAGGTATAACAAAACAAGAATCAACTGTAATGGTCTACTAAATTTATCGAATGAACTTGAGAAAAAAAAAACAGTCATATTTTCATATGCAATGGTAAATCTTGGCATATTAAAAATTACTTTCAACTGTTTTTTAACATATAAGGCTATTCAAACACGTCCACCGGTTTTATTGGTGGATTCACCATACAAATCATGTATAGCGACCCCTAGCAACCCACCACGAGCATGTTGATGTCAATGTACTTGATACAAGTGATACTTTTTTCAATGTAAATGATCTTATAAAAGACAAATGAAAGAAAATGATGATAATGAAAAAAATATAAAATTTTATCACATGCATAGTACATCCTCGTAATGACTCTTGAGCAGAACTTGTGTTATATTTTATAGATGTTTCTTTATAAAAAGGGGCGAGGGGTGTAATGTTTTTAACCTTTTGTTTTTAAACAAAAGCAGATCATACTGTACTAAGATCCATTATTTGATAACTTTTTACAAAATAAAATTCACAAAAACTTCAACTAAATTTATTTATTAAAAATAATAAAACATGTGAATAATAGGAGAAAACCGGATGGGGCTCTAATTTAAATTCTAACTGAATATGCTGATGCCATTACCATAGAAAATTTGCATACACAAATGCATCAGAATTTAAAATTAACTTTATTCTTTCTAGAAGATCCTTTCCCTTAAATTAAATGGTCTTTCTTTGACTATACTTTTGTCACAAAAGCAACATTCTAGTTGGGGTTTGAAATTTCTATATTTCTTGTAGTGATCAATAGAGAAAAAATTGATTAGATGTACATGCTTCGTTGTTATTCTGATCTAGCTAAATCTGAAAGCATGACTTGCATAAGTCAACATTAACTGATGTCGAATGGTCACCATTTGTTTCACACATGTTCATGTGTTGCAAAAAGCATACAAGTTTTTTACTACAGTCATTATTTTCTGCATTAGCCGCAGTATGGAGTGTAAATTCACATGGGTCAAATGACACATTACCATAGCTGTCAAAGTTTGCTGTTGTTAAATTTAAATAATTTGTTTCAAATGCACAGCTTGTATCTATGGTTGAATCATATTTTCTTTTGCTTGATGTTGCTTCTGTATCGTGGGACATTTCGAGTGATTTTCTAAATCAAGCCTCACACATTCTACAAATACAGTCATCATCTTTGAATGCATATGCATTTTTGACAAAAGTATAAAACAGTGGTTGATTTCGCCCCTGTGAGAGGTGCCAGTAGCACTTAGTCACATCTTCTCGTTTACAGTTTATGCAAGGGCTTGGTGGACTGGCTTCATGCACCCTGCAGGGCTTTCAAAATTTTTCAAATGTACCAGTACTTCACTATTTACAGGCAGTACTTTTTCTTAAAAATTGAACATTTTTCATGAATATCTTATACAGCATGTGGCCAAAAATATTGCCACATGTAAAAAAAAATCCCTATATAATCAACCAAAACCATATTTTGAATTTTCAAAATATTATTGTGAAGTCATTTCTGGATAGATTTTAACAAATTTTACACCAAAACATTCAGAATTGTCTATATTTTGACTGTTTATTTGCTCATTATGTTTATATGAGTGGTTTTTATTTGTACATAATTTAAATATAACAAATAAAAATTGACTTTGATTTTCCTATATATTTCAACTAAAAATAAAACCTAAAAATTAACAACCTGGTTAAATTATCTACAAATAAAAACCACTCAGTCATATAAACAAATGAGCAAATAAACATGCTGTACAACATTCTTTGAAATTAGGAGGTACCAATTACCATTTTAAGTGGGTACCTGGTACCGTCCCTTACTAAAACTAAAAGGCCTGCACCCGTTGACAGTTTGACTTTGGTGGCATATTTCAGAAAAGAGGGGTGCATATAACCAAGTTCGGGTTGTAGTTGTGAACCCACGAGATTGACAGAATGGGATAAATGCATCAAATTTCTAGACAATTTGCATTGTACATCAAAACAGTGTGTTTTACCTCACATGCCTACCGTTATTCCATTGTTTACATGTGTAAATATTGATTGTACGAGTAAAATGGGAGGAGCAAATTGTTCAACCTTGACTCTGTTTGGGTGACGTTGGAATATGGACTATTTTTCTTAAACTGTTACGAGTGATGTAAATTCCCTTTTACCCGATGAAGTGTAGATATTATTCTGTCCAAGGAACCAGTTTTTTAATTTTTCCCTCCACGGGAACTTTATTCTGTCAGATGCAAAAAGTGTAAACATACGCGTCAAAAAAAAATTACGATTTTCCGAGGTAAAGAAAAAAACCGTTATTTTTACATTCATTGCAGACCGATTTTATACCAGACTGAAAATCATGACCATTAATAAATATAAATGTGATTTTTAATCATATTTCAATCATTTTCATTGAATTAATAGAAGAAAAACGTAGTTTTCCAAGTATGTATAATTGTTCGGGTTTGTGAAGCGCCATCTAGCGGAAAATATTTACGATTATCTCCCTTGGATTTTTAAATATTCCACGGACCGGAAAATTAGAATTTTTGCGAGTCTGCTCTTCAACTGGATGTTTAATGAGTTTAATAAACAGCAAAAGATGATGACACTTCAAGCTAAAATTGGACAGCTAATACCAATGTTCAAGTCTGAAATCAATAGCGAAAAGGTTACAGACCTCGGACCTACATAATATTGAACCCCTAGGGCTGTTCTTTATTGATTTGGTATATTTTGTTTCAGAAAACCTCAATTCATTACTTTAAACATGATTATGCTTTTACACAAATCATTTTTTAAAAATTTTAGACTTTATACATGTATTTGATAATTCAAGTCAAAATATAATCGCATCGGTGGTGTATTGGTTAGCATGCTCGCTTCGAGATCGTGGGTTCGAGCCCTGATCTGGTCAAACCAATGACTATAAAATTGGTATTTTTTGCTTCACCGATAAGCACGCAGCATTAAGGAGAAAGAGCAAAGACTGATTGGCTCGGAATCAAGATAATGTGTCCGAGTGAAGAGACATGTCTATCAGACTGTTGTTTCAGTGAACTAGCACTATAACAAATCCAACTAAGTGTTTTGGGCTAGTTCAAAGTGGACTTTATCATCATCTCATTGAAAATTAACTTGTTCTCATCATTATATAGCTGAAAAGTTTCTGAGTTGGCATTACAGCATGCCCATTCATGTACTGCAGTACGTGTTTCACGTAGAATAAAAATCATGCACGTATAATTGAAAGAACCCTACGTGCGTGCACGTAAAGAACCTGTTGTAAGCACTATAAAAATTACCTTTTGTTTACAATTCACTTCAAAGTACATAATAGAGTTGTTCTGATTAGTTAAATAACCATTTTTGTTGTTTAACCAACAGCAATGTTTTATTTATTCAACTGCTAGCTTTTTGTCGAAATTGAGAGCAAAGAAGGTAGAAAAACTGCATAATTCGTCATTTTACCGAAAATTTTGAAAATGAAATATCGGATTCCGGAACCGGGAACGACTATTTCCGGTTTTGCCGATAATAAAAAAAAAAAAAATCCCGACCGACCGACCCTAGATTTTTTTGACATGTGACAGTAAACACACTATTTTTTTTTTTGGCCTAATATTTACAAAAAACAGCATGTTGCACGACCTTGTGTGGAGAAAATGCAGTTCATTTTCTTTGTACCCCCAAATGAAGAGTTAGAGGGTACATTGCACCCCCAAAAATTTCGATGTACCCCCAAAAATGAAGGTAAAAGGGTACATGTACCCCTAGATGAAAAAACCTGTGGGCATACTGCATTAAACAACAATCAATCAATGAATCAAATCATGTAAAAGTAAAAAAATAAACAGTCACAACAAATTACTGATTATCATATGATCATTGAATGATTGTTTGTATATTTCTAATGTTTTACTGTCATTTTCTACTTTGTATTAGAGCCATTTTTAAATAGCATGATTTTGAAATAATTTAGATAGAAACTTATCAATATTAAAATAATCAAAATTCAATTTGTAAGTAAGGTATATAAATTTAAAATGTCCAAAAGATCGTGAACAATTCATCTGAAACAGCACATTTTATTCTTCTCGATACTTACCAGTAGCTATATATATGTAACCACTCCTAGCAATTGGCTGTTGGCAATCCTCGTTAAACAAATAAAGAATTAAATTATATATATAGGGAGTGGATGTGGTCGAGTGGTCTAGGGCGATGGACGTAAGGCTAAGCGAATGGTGCTGCAGTGTATCAATGGTGTGGGTTCAAATCCCGTCGAGGGAAGAACAAAAATTTGACAGCTCTAAAATCTAATTCTAACACTGTTTGGTTTAATTTTCAGACGTATACAATTTATATATATACATTGTATTATAGATGACATGAGTAACGTTGCCCAGCCTTGCTTTCATGTTATCTAGATAACATAGAAGCTTTAAAATGTACTGGTTCTGTGGCATCACTATCATGAATAGGAGATTTGGGGTACCAGTCCACTATATCATTTTAATCAGAAAGCAATTATTCAGATCCGCCGTTTTGGCATTTGAAGCGGTCAAATTGGCCGCTAGCCAGTCTTAAAGCAAACACTGAAATGGTATGTGTGTAGTGAAATAAATTATTTGAGAATGGGTCACATCACACAGGGTTACAAATTACTCTTCTCACAGCATTAGCAACCTGGGCTACTAATATTTGAATTATGACAGACTTTTTGAAATTTGCTTTCATTTTGCACCCAGGAATTTTCTGCTGTACCCTCTGAATTTTTGCCGGACCTACATTTTTTATGTAAAATTGTTTTAAAGCCAAGAAATGTCATACCGTTATTATTATTTTAACCTAGCAGAGCGCTTTCTGTATTTAACTTCATTAGTACTGTTAGAGGCCTAAAAATAGGAAGACCAGTCACCATCCAGAATAAACCAAAAAGTTGAAACCATGCATCAAAAAAGAGTAGCCAAATCCAGCTAGGGATACCCTCAAACTTTGAAAAATTTACCAGATTTAAAACATAATTTTTAGCTCACCTGACCCAAAGGGTCAGGTGAGCTATTGCCATCACTTGGCGTCCGTCGTCGTCGTACGTCGTAAACTTTTTCAAAAATCTTCTCCTCTGAAAGTACTAGACCAATGAAAACCAAACTTGGTCTGAATCATTACTAGGGTGTCTAGTTTCAAAATTGTGTCCGGTGATGCCGTGCACCAACCAACATGGCCGCTGTTACTAAAAATAGAACATATGGTAAAATTGCAGGTTTTTGGTAATAACTCAAAAACCGTTAATAATATCAAAAATCTGACATGGGGTAAAAATGATCAGCACATCAAGATCTACCTACCCTGCAATTTTGAAGTAAATCTGATTACCCATCTTGGAGTTATTGCCCTTTTTTCATCAAATTTGTAAAATTTTAATACTTTTCGTCTTATATTTCAAAAACTATAAGAGATAAAGGTTAACTTTAAATTGCAAAAATGTGCGGCATATCAAGATCTACCTACCCTACAATTTTGAAGTAAATCCCCTTTTTTCATCAAATTTTCAAAATTTTAATACTTTTCGTCCTTTATTTCAAAAACTATAAGAGACAGATGGTAAGTTGAAACTGCAAACATGTTCAGCATGTCAAGATCTACCTACCCTGCAATTTTGAAGTAAATTTGATTACCCATCTTGGAGTTGTTGCCCTTTTTTCATCATTTTTTTTTTTCATTTTAATACTTTTCGTCTTATATTTCAGAAACTATTTAGAGATAGATGTTAAGTTTATTGCAAAAATGTGCAGCATGTCAAGATCTACCTACCCTGCAATTTTGAAGTAAATCCCATTACCCATTTTGACCGATTATGCAAATTAGAAAAAAGGGGGGATGAAATTTAAAAAAAATCTTCTCTGAAACTACTGAGCCAATCTCAACCAAACTTTGCTGAAATGATCCTTAGGTGGTCCCCTTTCAAAATTGTGTCAGTCAGCACCGTCCTGTATCCAAGATGGCCACCATTACTAAAAATAGAAATTTCTTCAAATGGCCAAAACTGCTCTATTTTAAGCCAGAAAGTGCCCAAATTTGAACTGTATAAGCATAATGATGAGCTTTTTAACATTTATTACGGGATTTTTTATGAACTTTGAACTTCTACCGATTTTGACCGATTATGCAAATTAGAAAAAAGGGGGGATGAAATTAAAAAAAATCTTCTCCTCTGAAACTACTGAGCCAATCTCAACCAAACTTTGCTGAAATGATCCTTAGGTGGTCCCCTTTCAAAATTGTGTCCGTCAGCCCCGTCCTGTATTCAAGATGGCCGCCATTACTTAAAATAGAAATTTTTTCAAATGGCCAAAACTGCTCTATTTTAAGCCAGAAAGTGCCCAAATTTGAACTGTATAAGCATAATGCTGAGCTTTTTAACATATATTATGGGATTTTTTATGAACTTTGAACTTTTACCGATTTTGACCGATTATGCAAATTAGAAAAAGGGGGGATGAAATTTAAAAAAATCTTCTCCTCTGAAACTACTGAGCCAATCTCAACCAAACTTTGCTGAAATGATTCTTGAGTGGTCCTCTTCCAAAATTGTGTCCGGCATTTCAGAACACCGACCAAGATGGCCGCCACAGCCGAACTTAATTTAACATAGGACCCTATGGGAAATTCCCATAAAAATCTTTTTGTCTGAAACCATTTGCTCAATAAGAACAAAATTTTGATGAAATAGTCATTGGATGGTTCTCTTCCAAAAATGTGTCTGGCGGTTCGACCCTTCTATCCATTTTTTTTTTACCTGCGATTTTGAAGTAAATCTGATTACCCCTCTTGGAGTTCTCGCCCTTTTTTCATCAAATTTATAATAAAAAATTAATACTTTTCGTCTTATATTTCAAAAACTATAAGAGATAAAGGTTAAGTTTAAATTTCAAAAATTTGCAGCATGTCAAGATCTTCCTACCCTGCAATTTTGAGGTAAATCCAATTACCCATTTTGGAGTTATTGCCCTTTTTTCATCAAAATGTTCTCAATTTTAATACTATCATCTTATATCTCAAAAACTATTAGAGATAGAGGGAAAGTTTAAACTGCAAAAATGTTCAGCATGTCAAGATCTACAAAAAATTTCCCACAGTTAAAAATGTGCGACAGCTGTGAAGAGTTATTCCTCTTGAAATGCATATTTTTGTCGACTCACTGCTTTTGGTTACTCAAATAATCAAAGGGAAGCAACTCTATTACAAAATGTGAAGTAGGAAAAGCTAAATTTTGAGAATCATTGACATATATGTTTTTTTACAGCAATTTTGATAACTTACATTAAAGGGGGAACCCCTGCCCACATTTTTTTGTAGAAGGGGTCTGCAATGACGAAGGCTACTTTTGTAAATTATCAAGTTTTATTGACTGATGTTGTTATTATACCCAGGTGAGCTATACAGGCTCCTGGGAGCCTCTAGTTTAAAATTTTATTGAGATTACAATAACAATATTCTAAAAGTCATTAGACTCTCTCAATCTCCAGTTCAATTTGCCGTTTTACGTTTGCCCGGCTGAGCTCTGTCGTAATGCTTCAGGAACGACCACATTTTTAGATCGACACATTGTCATGTTGCCGGAACTGTAAACAAAATTCTAAATAGAAACGGATTCAATGAAGGGAACGATACAAATCAGGGATGTCATGTTTTTTTTATTTTATTAATTTTTTGGGGGCTTTTCACTCGAAAAGATCATCTTGCACATCACAATATATTCAAATATATTTATTTTCATGACAGTTACCAATAATATTTACCAAAAACAGATAAAATATCACACATTCAATGCGGTTACAAATTCCGAGTTGACTGAACTTGTTCCGGTATTTACAATACGACCTTCGTTTCCGACTTCCATTAAAAAAGTAAACACATCATTCAAAAATGTTTGGCGGACATGGGGACCGGCATTACTAACGTTATTGGTGGACCTCATGATTTTCTTCCCCCTAGGTCCGATAGGTCTGACGAATTTCAAAAACTCTGTTATGACATACACGTACATATCTAATTGGGTGGACACAACATGTACACATTTCTGGGACAATTCAAGCAATATCAACAAAACAAAGCAACTACTTCTAACATCAAATTATAAGACATGCACAAAGATAATATCTGTTAATGAGGTCCCAACCTTCCCCATGCATATCGTAACATTCAATATTTTTGCATGGTCATTAATAATTATATTCTATGTTCTTTATCATTTGGCAGGTTATATATGCCCTCAATACAAAGAATGATGAACATGATAGTGCCATACAGAGCCTTAAAGACCAACATGAAGAAGAAATACAGAAAATATTATCAGAAACAAAGGACAAAATCACCATTTTTAAACGTAAACTTGATGATGACATGGACTATCGTAAGAAAATTTCTTCTTTGGAAACCACCATTATGGAACATGATAGACATAAAAAAGAAGCCATGCTTAGGTTTGAATCATTTAAAATGCAAGCTGAAGATAGAGAAATAAATCTAAAGAAAGAAAATGCAGAAAAATTGATTTCATTATCACAAGATATACTCTCTGCAAAGAAAGATTTTGAAGACCAACTTGCCAAATTTAATGCATGGAAAAAAGATGTAGATTCAGAAAAAGAGAAAAGTTTACAAGATTTGAAAAAAGTACATGAAAAAGAAATGGATGATTTAAGACAGTTTCATCGGGGTCAGAATAGTGACTGGTTAAATGAGGTTGCAAAAGTCGAAAATAAGTACAAAGCTGAAGTTGAAGAGTTGAATTCAAAATGTGAGCAACTTATTTCAGACAAGAATAAAGTTTCAGAAGACTATGAACAAAAATTAAGCAAAGCTCAGGCATTTTATGAAAATGAATTGGCAGCAGTAAAGAATTCAAAAGATAGTACTGAAGAACGATTATCTGCTGCTTTGAGAGATGAACAAGAACGAATGAAGAAAGACTTTTTGATTCAACAAAATGAGATGAAAAAAAGAATTGACAGTTTAGTGGATCAGTTGTCATTAAGTGAAGATGAAACAGAAAAATATAAGAAACAGCTAGCAGATCTTGAATCTAACTTAAATGATAAGGATAACAATTCTTCGACATTGCAACAACAGGTATGTAAAAATATATGAATATATGATGCACGTCTTTATTGCCAATATTGGTGAAAGTAAATGAAAAGCTTTTCTAACTTTTTTTTTTATAATATAGTACACTCCAAGTGTATCAACGATCATACTCTCAGGTCGGACATATTCCTCCCAAAATGTCCGACAAATTTGAGAGTCAACACTCTAAGTCCGACCAAATGGTTGGACATCGTGGTCGGACGTGAGAGTGGATATTTAAAGATTTTTTTTACATTTCTCGAGGTGAACATGTCAAACATTTTGTGATCGATGCTTATTTGTAAGCGTACTTTCTTTCCGGTATGTAGAATGTCCGGGTACGTAAATACCCTAGTGTATTTCTACCTTGCACCATATTCGCGCCAGGAAGGGTAGCTCAAAGGTCAATATATAACTGAAATATTGTTGAAAAGTGACGTTTAAACACCCATAGCCTCATATAAATTATTGCAATAAAATATCGATTAAGTAACGAAATCGATATAAATTATTTTCCAGTATATTTAGAATAAAAAGCTTGTTCTACACGTTTACTGTGAGATGTATTGCAACCGCCATTTTCTACTACAATCATGTACGCATGCTCGTGTTTGATTGAAAAGCTATAGCTATATTTAGATATTTTGTGATAATAATTTTATATTGTAAATCGATCCACCCTGTGAATTTTTTCAACAATTCCAAGATACATTTTTTATAGTATATATTTTATTATAAAATACAATATTGAACTGATTTTCGCTAACACTTCAATCATTGAATATTGATTTTTTTGGATGTTGAATATTTTATCCCCAGAATTGCACCCCCTGTTAGTATACTTTTATTTCTTTATTTTAAAAAAAATAACGCCAAGAACAGCAAAATAAAGGTATACATTTTTTGTACTTGTAAACAAAATCGTCATTTTTATCTAGATTTATCATCCGAAAAATACGGTACTCCTCTACTATACTAATTTGGATTAGGTGATGGGAATTAAAAATAAAGATTAAAAAAATGTATTTTATGATAATGATGGCTGATTAAAATTATTTGTCATGCATTAGCTGTCAGTTGTAATATACAGGATGTAACCAATATACAGGAAGAGCCCCTACTGTGAAGCCATCTATTTTGAGATGCCATTCAATGAAAATAACAACCTGACCATATTGTTAAATAAGAATAAGAATTAGATAAGAAATTAAAATTTATAGAAGGCAAGGATTTATATAATTAACACATTAAGTCACATTTCATTTATTTAGCTTGGGTCAGTTAGGCCTAAATTAAAATATTGTTTGTTTGCCATTCTCCGACTCCGATTTTTTTGTGTGGGTAGGTAGGTAGGTATATTATTTTATTTTTCTGAACCAGACATACATTTTTTGTATGCTTAAAATATTAAGTATACAGTATGAATATACATGTACTGGTCGGATGAGCATGCATGAAGCTAAATAGACATCCGTGCATGTTTCTGTTTCAGATTTAGATACATGAACCTTGCACTTTTTGGGCTATATTGCATGTGTTCTGTGTGTTTAGCGGAGAAGCAACAAATACCAATTTTATAGTCTTTGGTTTGCAACTACCGGGGCTCGAACCCACGATCTACCGCACTCGATAGACAATACAATGGCTAAAAGAAAAAGGACAAACCATGATCTACAAAACACTATACGGAAAACTAAAAATTGTGCAACTCGAATCTCACTCAAAAAAGGGAAGGGATGAAAACAAGTGTTAAGAAAGGGTAAGCAGTTCCTATTCCACTAGTGGCACTCCTTATATTACTCTTGTTACAAACTTGGTGATGTCATGAATGAGGAAAGGACAGGATTGTAATTACATCAAAAGGAACATATCTGTGGTCATTTGTGACACAGATATTATGTAACGGTTAATCAAGTCATGGTGATAGATATTAATGAGACTTGTTTTTATCAAATATCCTAAATTTTGCATAAATGGAAGACATTGTATATTATTTTAGAATATCTATTTTCTTTACTTTAATATATTTATTTCTTCTATTTTCAATTATTTGACAATTAGCTGCCTACATTTGTATAATATGTAACCAGAAATTGTTATTATTTATTTAGTGTTTGTAAATTGTAATGTTTGATTACGTTTTTGATATCTGGGTTCTGGTTGAGAACAGACACAGAAATGGGAATCCGGGTCGTTTCGCCCCGATTACCTGTTCGCCCCGGAAAGTGAGTCGATTCGCCCCACTTAATCGCTATTATATTATAATAGATGAAGTCTTTTTCGACAATTTTTTGGTAATTATTTATTTATTAGTTGTATGCAAAAAAAATAATAATTCATTCATTTTGGTCTACTTTAATTATTTATTTATTAGTTGTATACAAAAAAATAATAATTCATTCATTTTGGTCAGTGGAATATTGTTGAACACAAAAGGGAGAATATTTTTCTCAAAAAAGAATCATCGTGAAGGGGTTTAGATTCACTTATGTGTACAGAATGGCAACAAAATACGACAAAATCGACTAACGGAGACATCAAACTCTCCTTCATATGCTAATTTCTCGGATATTTAACAATAATAAATATCAGATTTCGTATCAGGTGTCAAACAATGAAAGTGAACAAAGAAATTTTACACATTTAATCAGGTGTCAAACAAAGAGTGAAGCAATACATAATATTAAACACGTTAAGAAAGCATGTTACCATGTAGTTATGAGGAAGACAAAAATACCCATGAACAAGCCTTACAACATCCAAAATACGAATATTTGCAATGGTATTTTCCATATTTCATTTTTTAAAGCACTATTAATAAATGAGGGCGAAACGACCAGGGGCGAAATGACTCAGGGGGCAAACAGGATTCGGGGTGAAATGACCCGGTACCCAGAAATGGGGCAGGATTAATCAGTCAGTTCAGCATGCTATCTAACGGTCCTAAGCTGCAATATCATTTGCATGATTTATGTCCTAGATGCCTAGATCATTGACTTTGTCGACTTTGATGGATATCTTGTTATTTTCTTTTAGGGCCAGGTTTTTGACGTTCGTATTTGTCTTTGTACAGGTATTTAATATTAACGGCTGTTATCGACACGAACTATGGAAAGACTACGAGAATTCCAAATATACCGGAAACCGGAACTTTACTAAAACACGGAACGGGCCGGAACGGATATTAAAAAAAAAAAAAATTAAAAACAGCAATAAAATCTTTTGAGTCGTGTGGATTTTTTTGGGTCGGTCGGCTGACGGCAAACAAACAACATTTTAATTTAGGCCTTATCAATTAAAAAGACAAAAATGGTTTTAAAAAAAATCTGTCTAATAAGTATTTACCTAAAGAACGATATCATGACGTATAATAATTTCTCACTGTAAATGTATTTATTTTATTAAGATATTTATACACATATATAAGAAAAAAGATATAAATTGGAAGACGGCTTGAAAATCGAAAACGCAAAATAGTTATCTATGTTTATAAGTCTTAGTAAAAGGAGTCTTGAGCAACGTTTTTTTTCCACACCTGTGATAGGTGTATTTGTATATCATGAATGCAAGATGCGATGACATGCTGAGATGGGTGATGTTTTGACAGGTAAACTGTAAAAAAAACCGTAGAATACACTAATCAAATATTATTTCACCTATATCAGGACTCGGCAGACTGCCAATTTTCAAGAAGAAAAAAAAACGGGATTTACGGATTTATGACCCATTCGCCATGAACAAAATAAAACTTAAATTTTACTAATTAATTTTAATCCAAATTTGCCTTTAAAGAAATAAATGTATAAATTAGAATTATTTACCTGGGTTCGTTCGCCCTACATTTGGCAAACACGTAAAAGAGCAAACGCACCCGATATCGTAAATCGGCAACTGTCTGCAGCAAGTGAAAGGGCCTTGGCATCGATTGTCGCGAGTACATAGGGACATATTAATATACACTTCTAGTGCATTTAAAACATGGGTACTGCATGTTAATACATTTTATTCATGGATATTATTGTATATATCGCCCGTGACAGCCTTTAACATATGAGCAAGAATATGGTATTTGAACTTTTGGTTTCTTTTGGTATCCAAATGGTTAAATACTAAAACTTAAATATTTCACACGTGGAATATGATTATATCAACACTGTACAAAAGAAACAAGTGATATCAAGGGAAAAATATTTACCCATCTTTTTAAACATTTTTATCGTGACAGGAAACCAAATGTTTATTACAAGTTATGGTAATAAACATTTGGTTTCCTGTCACGATAAAAATGTATGAAACGGCACCATCTAAGACCATTTGGGTTTTTTCTTGGTTATTTAATGCATTTATATACCATTTTAAATATTAAAGTACAGTACACTCCCAAGTGTATCAACGATCATACGCACCCGATATCATAAACTGGCAACTGTCTGCAGCAACTCAAGTGAAAGGGCCTTGGCATCGATTGTCGCGAGTACATAGGGACATATTAATATTCACTTCTAGTGCACTTAAAACATGGGTACTGCATGTTAATACATTTTATTCGTGGATATTATTGTATATATCGCCCGTGACAGCCGTTAACATATCTATACTTTCCGTACCACTGTATATCACCCATTTACTTCAGCTTTACTAAGATACGCATGTTTCTTTATGCACGAATTTATTGGTTAGCAGAATTTAGAGGTCATACTAAAAAGCGCCCGGAGCAGCCCGGGTATTGGAATATTGTTTAAATCAAATTTTTGTGGAAATTATAATATATAATTGTTTTAAATAAAGTGTTGTATAAAATCTGTATGTGTATTGGATAATTAGCAAATGAATTACCGACACGTGCCTCGGTTATGACATTACATGCATGCATGCAAATGCATGAAAAAAAATAATACATTTTAAACAAAAAACATCCTGCACAAGGCACGGGCATATCTGTCGTAGTCCGCGAATTTTTTTTATTTATATTGTATCAAAAGTTAAACTACTAAGATATCCTGCACAAGGCACGGACATATCGTCGTAATCCGCGAAAACAAATTATTTATATTTTATCAAAAGTTAAACTACTAAGATATCCTGAACAAGGCACGGACATATCGTCGTAGTCCTCGAAAACAAATTATTTATATTGTATCAAAAGTTAAACTACTAAGATATCCTGCACAAGGCACGGACATATCGTCGTAATCCGCGAAAACAAATTATTTATGTTTTATCAAAAGTTAAACTACTAAGATATCCTGCACAAGGCATGGGCATATCGTCGTAGTCCTCGAAAACAAATTATTTTTATTTTATCAAAAGTTAAAGTACTAAGATATCTTGCACAAGGCACAGGCATATCATCGTAGTCCGCGAAAACAAATTATTTATATTTTATCAAAAATTAAACTACTAAGATATCCTACACAAGGCACGGGCATATCGTCGTAGTCCGCGAAAACAAATTATTTATATTGTTTATGGGTCATTCCACAGAGTTGGTGAAAACAGGAGGTGGCATCAAAAAACGTATTTTTTCTTTATTTGCATATATGCACTATGCACATTATGTTTATTTTTGTGTGCACCATGTATTTGTTAAATAAAAAAACATAAAAAAAAATGCATTATGTTATCTATTTTCACCTACAGATGAATAAAAAGTTTGAAATTACCATAGAATAATGGTTATTAATTGGGACAAACATGGGGTGGGTCACTTTGACAAATTATTCCATGCAAGTTATGCAGCTAGTTGTTTAAAGGTAGGGTGGAGTACGTTAAAGATATTTTCTTGATGAATTTAAGTCCATAAAATCCCCATAATTATATTCTGAATAAAAGTTCTGAAGAAAATTAAAATGTAGTTTCGCTTGTTACTTTGGTGTCCAATGATATTACTAGAAATGAGAGCCTCGGATAACAATGTTACGCATATTTACATTCTAATTTCTCATATATAGTGAGTGTAAATATTCGAAGAATTTGTTTCTCAAAGCCTGGTTTATCCAGTGTACACGTTTAGAAATAATAACAAGTTAAAATATGCTCATAAAACGGTGTCCAAAATGTAACATTCGTTACTTGGCGTCCCTTGTAACATGCGTTACTTTTCTATCAACTGGAGGGTTTTATCATGTAACCGATGTAATTACATTACTGAAATGTCTTGGTTTTACATTACTTTATCTAATTATTCTCTGTAAATGTAAGACATAGCAATGTGGAAAGAACATTTTATTTAATAGAATATTTCAATTTTTGCAATCATGACAAGTAGTGATTTACATCATAAATGGTATGGCTACAAAATAGTTTCCTGACTGCAGAAAACATAATTTTCACTGTTTCTTTGAATATTCTAAAGGTTGAAAAACATTTTCAATTCAACATTTAGGTTGTTTTAAGACTAATTTAAATAAAACAGGTATACATTGGACACCACGTAACAAGCGTTACTTTTTCGACAGGACACATTAAATTAAGTTTAGACAAATTAAATGGATGGGAACTATCTTTTTTCATTTTGAATATGGAAGAAAAATGTTCTATTGTGAACAAAAAGCTTGAAAATCATAACATATCTTTACTTTAAAAAATGGTATGAATGTCCCATATCATACATCAGTACTGTAGAATGACCCTTATATTTAATGTTCATAAAATATTTAGGTTTTATTGTTTTTACATCTTTGAAACAATATTTCATTTTAGCAAAATTATTTAAAGTAAAATTTACAACTACAAAAATATCCTGCGAATTCTTGTTAACATTTTTTAATATTATATCTTTTATATTGATGCACATAAATTATTCAAAAACAAAAGTCATTATAATCACTAGAATGCAGCACTATTCTACTGTAGCATGTATCATGATGTAATGGTCGTGGTTTTGGCGTTTCTCACTCTTTTTCGTTGGCCTGGTTTTCTCGCTGTTGTCGGTGTCATTTATCACTGCTTGGACGCTCAAATCGTTGGCACCAATGTTGTTGTGGATGACAAAATATTGATTTTCTTTCTTTCCACGTGGTATTGAGGTCTCTGATGCTGAAGCGTTAGTGACAATGTCTATGATTATATCAGAGCCACGGTCTAAAAATGCACCATTGTTGCTGTTTTCCGGAGTAGATGTTCAAGACTTTACTGCAACACTAGTATTGACGGGTTGAAATTCGTCATCAGAATCTGCTGTTGGTACAGTAGACAGGTTTTGGTTTGAAGTAGTAGGTTGAAAGTCGTCGTTGTCAGAAAATACGTGGTAAGTAGTGGCTGGTTGAATATTATGGTCGATATCAGATTGAGGTAGCGATGTTGAACTGGTGGAAGACATGTTGAAGTCGAATGATTGGAATTTGACATGTCGATTCTCCTGGTGTGTTGGTGTTGAGACGGTAACCTTACCGAAAATATGTTTGTAAAACAAAAATGTGCTTACATAAGAAAAAGTTAGATAAACAGTAAATTTCTCAGACCTTTTAAATAATTGATCACAGACACCTACCGCAAGATAATTAAATGATCATACGTGGAATAATTACCTAATTAGAATTGTTAAGTGTGGCAATTGTAAAAGTTTTATTGCTGATTATCTACATGCGCGTGTCGTCGTTAATTCAATTACTAATAATCACCAGAAATGGATGATAGGTTAAAACAAGACCAACATATACAGGAATAAGAAAAATATGGAAAAATGATAAGAAAAATAACAAGAAATATAATTTGATATATATTTTATATATTTAAAACACATGTAATATTTTTTTTTATTTGTGTTAGAGTCCCGGGCAGCAATGTTTGACCGGATGGCTTGTACGATAAATAAAATTAAAAATATATTACTGTATGATATATATTATAAATAAAAACAAAACACGAGTAATATTTGTTGTGTTGGAGTCCCGGGTGGCAATGTTTGGTTGCAAATGGCTTGTACAATATATAAAATTAACAACATAATTTTAAAATAACACTTTATTTAAAACAATTACATATTATAATTTCGACAAAAATTTGATTTAAACAATATTCCAATACGACGAGCGTTATTTCCAGTACCCGGGCTGTCCTGGGTGCTTTTTAGTATGACCCGAATTTGGGGACGTTTCCTGTTTACAGTTTAACTATCTGAGAGTGGAGACTCTCACTCCGACCTGGGAGGATTTTGTCGGACATTTATCGGACAATTTTAAGAGTGAAGTCCGACCTGAGAGTATGATCGTTGATACACTTGGAGGGATCTGTAGTATAATTTTTTAAATTTTTTAACGCGATACCACAAGCACTGTATCGGAGTTATAATATTATCATACAAAAATTGTATAAATGTTCCGAAAATCACACTTCCATTACACATGGTTCACTTGTGACCGGAAGTTCAATTGGGCAGAAATTGTTAATCATACCAATTTATTTAATCTTTAAATTAACGTTTCTTTTTGGATGACATGTAACGCATAACGGAACAGGTGGATGATTGAATAAAAAAAATAGAAAATGAAAAGCTTAAATGTAAACATCCGTGATTAATCTATTTAAACATCTCACGAGAGTTTATTTATGCTAATCGTTGTTATGGCGACTGTTACAAAAATGAAATAACACAACTTAAAATAGCGTTACGAAATCGGAAACCAATGTAACGTGCAATATATGACACCTGTAACAGAAATACTTACTCTGCTCAAAATGTTCTTCTCTCCATTCTTCATTATCAATGTTTGTCAATATTTTAACGGCTAGCTTATATTTTTGTATGTCACAGTTGTGTGGAAATCCAACTCCGTTACGCAGTTCGGAGACGAAAATAACGATAAGAAACGACGCATAAAAGTACGAAGATGGACATTAAAAATAATTTGTATTCATAAAATATTTACAATATATCAATGGTCACCATTCATCTAACACACCAACCAACCATTAGGCCATAGAACTACAACATATATCAAAGAAATATCTAATTTTATCAGTTTTCTATCGTTATCAGAAACGGTTCAAATACCATATTCTTGCTCATATCTATACTTTCCGTACTGTATATCACTCATTTACTTCAGCTTTACTAAGATACGCATGTTTCTTTATGCACGAATTTATTGGTTAGCAGAATTTGGGGACGTTTCCTGTTTACAGTTTAACTATCTGAGAGTAGAGACTCTCACTCCGACCTGGGAGGATTTTGTCGGACAATTTTAAGAGTGAAGTCCGACAAAACTCTGTCCGACCTGAGAGTATGATCGTTGATACACTTGGAGGGATCTGTAAATGAATCAGTTACTGAGAGGAAATAGAACCTTCAAACTGAAGCTTGAAATCTCATGAATTAATTACATACAATGTAAACAGTCTGCGACGTTAGCCACTAGCCCGATGCCCACCGCTAGTAAAATAACGAGAGGGCTAGTTAAAGCTTTATAATGCTAACCCGAATGGGCTAGTGAAAATCGATGAACTTTATCTACAAAAAAAGCTCTGAGTATTCAGATAGCTTCTTGGTACGATTATTTGTATGCGTGAACGTCATGCCGCTGTTTGTTTACCCTTACAAATGCATTTGTCACGTTGTTAACCTCGTGGAGTTCACCTGAATCAAGTTCGGAATATGCTTTGTATCGTGGTTAACAAGAGAAAAATCCAGAGAGATTCCGTTTTGATAATACGACTAATTACCGATAAAAATATTCCAACAACGACCCACCTGCCAACTAGGAAGAGCTCCGGACTCCTCGTACAACGGGATGGTACAGTACGCACAGCGACTTTAGCAAGAAATCAGCTTGGTCGGTGTTTTTTTTGCGGTGAAGTGGCGGTGATATGTCATAAAATCTCCGTAGAATGTCAGTGAAATCACAGTGAAACTTTCACTGCGAAAATATACAAATTAGGGCCTAAATGTCGGTGAAATATTTTAATTGTCGGTGACAACACTGCGGCGAAAATCATAGTGTACACATATATGTAACTGTATAGTTACATGTATTCTTTTGTTTTTTGTTTGTTATACCCCCGCAAACAAAGTTTGGGGTGGTATATACAGTAGAGTTCGTTTATAGCGAAGTCCAGGGGACTCTCGATCTTAGTTCGTTATAGGCATCGTTCGTTATAAGAGAAACAATGTAGAATTACCTCCCCTTTTGAAAATCGTACAGTAGATCTTCGCTGGCTCGAACTCGAAGGGACTGTCAAAATTTGTTCTAGCTATCGATAGTTCGAGCCACCGAGGTCGCGTAATTTTAGAGAGAAAAAAATCTGGTTCTGACCTGGGCAGTTTCATTACGCTATGATAACTGATGCACAGTAAAGTGGGCCTTTATCGTAAAAAAATATTTAATCCTTTAGACAGTTCTCAAAGACTACGGCTTCTGAATACCTCTTTGATATCTTCAAATGTTCCTTAGAAACATTTTTTCAACTTTGTTCACGATCTATTTTATAAACAGGAAATATGAGGTCGGGTAATAACACTTGGATTGATATCGGTATAATGCTGATAATTCGAATATATATTTTTAATGGCCAATTTTAAGATTGTAGCCATTTTCCTTTCTTTTTTTTTCTTTTTTTTTGAATTTGAAGAATAATTGTTTCTTTTTGGTATTATATACACATAAAAACTCAGGTTAATCGAAATTTCAGAACGAGTACATTTCTTTTGTTTTTGGTATTTAGATGAACCTTGAGACCACACAGTTTGTTGTTTAATTAAAGAGTCTATCATCAAAGAAAAAATAAACAATAGCGAATGTATTAATCTCACACATGACTTTGTTTTTAATTTCTTTAGCTTGTACATCCATTCATTCAAATTTAGATTACGTTTTATTAATTTTTAATGCAATAAATTAGTGGGTGTGTTATTAATTGACAACTTGTTAATCACAACATTAATACCCATTTTATTGTTTGAATATTTTAAAGAAAAGTCTTGATTGACATCACATCATTAACAACATCAAAGGTGGGATTATTGATTTTTCAATTATCAATAACAGAAGTGTCAAGTGCACTTGACCATTCTAATATGTGATCGCTGGTGGTAGTGGAAGACAGGTAAACGATTTGTTTGTTCAGCAATTTTCTTTGTTATATCATGTTAATTTTGAGTAATAAAAACGTTGTTTGGGTTTAAAATTCTCTTCGTTATAAGCCTGATTTCGTTATGAAAAATTTGTAATAGGCCTTCACAAATACATTGTTTAAATAGCGATGGGGCCGGGGATTTATCTTTACTTCGCTATAAGCCTGATTTCGTTACAAGCCTGTTCGCTATAAACGAATTCTACTGTAGGAATCACCCTGTCCGTCCGTCCATGTACCTTGTAAGCGCAACTCCTCCTAAACCACGTATTGGATTTTTATGAAACTTTACACATTTGTAGTACACTACCTGCAGATGTGCATGAAGGAATATGGTTGCTGTCCAAAATTTAAAAGGGGAGATAATTCAACTTATGCTTTCACGAAAAGAGGGGTCGTGTACCTTGTAAGCGCAACTCCTCCTATGAAATTTCTTCTATTGTCCATTGCTGCTTTACTATAAACCAAAATGAGCTCAAATTTTAACTGCAGCTACATGGCAATGAGTAGTTTAACATATATATATTCCGGGCTTTTCTGTGAAATTTTTCTTTCAGCCGATTTATACCGATTATGCAAAACGCTGAACCAAATTAAACCAAACCTGGCAAGGATAGTCCTTGGGTAGTCCCATTTCAAAATTGTGTCCGACAGCTCCACCCTCCATTCAAGATGGCTGCTGTTACTAAAAATAGAAATTTCTTCAATTGTCCATTGCTGCTTTATTATAAATCAAAATGAGCTCAAATTTTATCTGCAGCTACATGACAATGAGTAGATTAACATATATTCTGGGTTTTTCTGTGAAATTTTTCTTTCAACCGATTTATACTGATTATACAAATTAGACATATTTTGATAAAAGATCACTATTAAATCTTCTCCTCTGAAACCGCTGAACCAAATTAAAGCAAATTTGGCTGGGTTGGTCCCCTCTAAATATTATGTCCAACAGCCCCACCCTCCATTCAAAATGGCTGCTGTTACTAAATATAGAAATTTCTTTAGTTGTCAATTTCTGCTTTATTACAAATCAAAATGAACTCAAATTTTAACTGCAGCTATGTGGCAATGAGTAGTTTAACATATATTCTGGGTTTTTCTGTGAGATTTTTTCAGCCAGTTTATTCCATTTAGGAATATTATGAGATAAAAATCACATCAAAATCTTTTGCTCAGAAATTTGAGTTGAAATGATCTTTGGGTGGCCCACTTTCAAAATTATGTGTAACACCCCAATTTTATGTCAAATTGAAAACCAGGTAAGCGATTACAGGCTCCTGGGAGCCTCTAGTTTAATTTGTGGTCTGGATTGCTTTTACACAGGAAGTGCAAAGAATTATGGGAGTTGTCCACTGGAGAAAATTTTATCCAGTGGATATCTAGCCAACCCTTGTTTTTGCTTTTGAACAACCAATTTTATCCACTGGCTAGCTGTCCAGTGGACAACCTTATCCAGTATTTTGAACAACCGGGCCCTGGTATGTATAGAAAGTAGGATGATGACTTATGATGTAATAAAGTTTAGTCTGGTATAATTAGTCTTTCACCTCTCCAAAATTCATGATGAAACCCAAAATTGAGTGGTCATTACATGGTCCTTTTCAAAGTTTGGGTATCTATTGTATATCAAAAATGTTAGATAGCTGTCATTCTTGTTACTTTTTATACGTATGATGTGGCTAAATGTGCAGCATGCCCATTCATGTACTGTAGTACGTGTTTCACGTAGAATAAAAATCATGCACGTATAATTGAAAGAACCCTACGTGCGTGCACGTAGAGAACTCGTTGCGAGCACTGTATAAAAATTACCTTTTGTTTACAATTCACTTCAAAGTACGTATAATAGAGTTGTTCTGATTAGTTAATTTCGGTAATATTATCCAATCAGAACGTTCCTTGCATATTTTAAGTGAGATGATATGATTTATAGATCGCCCAATTCTATTGGCTCCTTATTTTTTAATTGTCCAATCATAAGAACTGCTACTGTTAAAACCTGTAATCAGAGTTGGCGAAAATCGCCGGACCGGCAGAATAACGGTCGGTCCGATTAATTAATGAACCGTGTCTGTTCCAATGTCCGTCACGAAAATATTACTTTGTGGTTGTCCAGTTGACGATTGAAATTTATTCACTTCCAGTTTCCACTGCCAATGGCATTAAATTCCGTTTTCAGTTTTATTAAAATGTCAGACAGAGACTTGAAATTTGTTTATTTATTCTGTCAGACCGACATTTTCCTATTTGTAATCGAAACTCCTATATGTAAATGTAAACATCCTTTTAGTAGGAACGAGCACCTGCAAAACGTGGAACATTAAAACTGAAATATATTACTGAGCACAGAAATAAGTTGACTTCCACACTCCCCAAGTATCAAAGATTGTTTGTGTTTAATTAAATATGTTTTGAGATGCTTATATATTGAAGATGGCAACAGATTCATATTCTTAACTGAAATTAAAAATGTAGGTAAACCAGAAACTGACATTGATGTATAATTCGGAACGTGATCGGACCATTAGATACGGATTGTTGGCCGTATCTGCCTTATCTTTTTAGATAAAAATATGTATACAGAAAAACATTTAATTGAGTTGTTTAATGATCATGACTATATATAGGTAATCTTGCATTCAGTTCTGTATAAAAAACTAAATTTGACAGGTTATATGGGCTGTTTAAAAAAAAATGGCTCCAACATGTGAAAAAAATGTCCAAATTAAACTCACTCCTAAAAACTTTCTGCTGATAATTTTCAATGTTGTATACATTGAAGTAAATGAAACAAGAAAGAAACTATGAACAGATAAGCAATACATTTTTAAGAACCTTTTATTGAACACAAATTGGCATGAAAAACATGTAAAACACATAGTTATTCTATATCAGTTAAACAATCTTTAGTCTCAATTATTTTGTATAATGGTTTCTCAAACAATGCAACTGATATAAATGACTTTTTGTGCAAAATATTGGGTTATTGGTAGTTGTAGTTTTTCTTAAAAGCTATTTTTTATGAAAAATTCGCAATATTTTTGTCCAATCTACCTGATAAAGTTTTTATTATCAAAATAATAACGAATATTTTTACTTAAGACAGCAAAATTTTCAAACTTTAAAGATAAGTAGCCATTTGTAAAAAAAAAATCACATTGATTCTTTGAACGATCGCAAAATAATTGGTTGTAGAAAAAACATTTTGTCTATTTTTGTTGCACTCCTGACATTTTATAATAAAGAAAAAAAAGAAGAAAATATCACATTTTAAAATGCCAACATTGAACAGTGATGTTACTGTTAACTCATACAATAATCTTTACCTGTTTCAATGAAATATTTGTACAGAAATGACAGTATTTGGAAATTTGTAACAATTTTTTGCCATACCACTTCTTTAATACCCAGTTTTAGCAGCAATATTTTTAATTACATTTGAAAATTTGTATTATACCACTCTAATATATTTATAAGATAAATCATAAAGAAATAATTTGAATATTTTTATAGGCTAGAAAAGGCAATTTATTATAAATTATCATTTTATCAATGGTACTATTTTATCAGGATATGTTGCACTCCTGACATTATATTGCCATCAAGAAAAAGAAGAGTTATTAACTTAAAAACAATTCACAGGGGAAAAAATCAGTTCTTTCAAGCATTAGTTTTACATGTACCAAGTTTTAATGATAATTGTTTCTTAAAGTAACATTTTTCTAGTTATTTGTAACTTGTATACAGCCATACTTCTAAAAAATTCCAACTTATTTTTGAAATATACTATACAAAAACATTTAAAACATGTATTAATCTAAATTAATATTGAAAATAGATGTTTAATGTACAATTACCAGTATTTTTTGGATACTTAGAAAATTTATTATATCAAATTTCAATGATTTTTAGGACTGACAGGAGTGCAACATTTACATGGTCAACCATAAATTATCTACATTGTGTATAAGAAAATAGATAAATGCATTTATCATAAACTTTATCAAGTCAATTAATCTCCAATAGCTAATGAACCTAGAAAACATGTTCCCTTGTCAGAGAATGTCTCTAGTATTAATACCTAATAGATATTAAAGCATGAGACCATTTAAAATGAACAAAAATGCTTTATTACATAAAATTAAAAGCACATAAAATGCTATTGGCACTTTTAATTTTTTCAAACATTATTCTAAACTTGACAGAATCTCATTTTATTTAAATCATCCATATAAAAAGCTATAATGTAGAAGATCACTTAAAACTAGTTGCACTCCGGACATGAATCAAATGCTTCTGTGAGAGATATTTTATGTATCTCAAACAGGTAAATGGGTTTTATCTGTTCTCTTAGTCAGTCTCTGTTGAAATTAGTGATGGGAATCGGTAACATTTTCAAGATCGATGATCGTTATATCAACATCGACCGATGATCGATCATCGGTGACAATTGCCTGCTAAATGTATTTACTGACTATAATTAATCAAATAGCCTTTATTTCAAGAGTATGATTGACAAAAGTAAAGATATGAATAAAATTGTATCATAAATTTATAAACTATAATTTTTCCATTAGTAAACATTAACTTTAAAATAGAACAAAACAAAAGATCGTTTTCCATATGTGTAACACCTGATATAGATAGATAAATAATAAACTAGTCCAAATATGTGTTTGACAAAAGTAAAGATTTTAATAAAAATCAAATAATATATTTACAAACTACAATATTTCCATTTGTAAACATTAACTTAGAACAAAACAAAAGATCTTTTTCCATATGTGTAACACCTGATATAAAATGGACTATTCCGGGAAGTAGATAAATAATAGACTAGTCCAAATATGTGTATTGACTGAGTGTCAAAAGTACCCTTGGACAAAATTGCCAGATGTTTGTCAGTATGAGGGCAAAAAAAACCAGCTGGGATAAAACTGCAATATTTTTGTCAGTATGGAGACAGAAAAAAAACCAACCAAAGAACAAAGTTAAGCATATCCTCGTCTGACAATAAGTCGGTCAGTCATTGGATAATGTTTGATTATTTTTTTCATGTTTGAAAAGTAAACATTTTTTTCTTTTTAATTATGTTCCTCATCTATTCTTGCTCACATGTGTAAAGTTCCATGGAAAAAAGATCGATAATAATTACATACTGACCCATATTTGTTTACCCTCCCTTTTCCAAATGGCGTCGTATGACGTCTTATAAAGTCGGTCAAAGTTCAATAAAGCACATGATTTTGTCATAGGCCAACCAAACTTAAAAAGTAAACCAGATTAAGAAAGTACAGTATTTTAGCTTTTTCAGTGTAATTGATTTGTCTGAAAAATTTCAAAAGATGTTTTTTTTTAATAGTTTGAAATTGAAGTATTAAAAATTAATTATTTATGCAAATATTAAACTTGCTTACCCACATAAAAAGTATTTAATCCAGTGAATTTGGTGTTTTTGCTTTTGTCAATACAATCTATTAGACCGACATATTTTGGTAAAACAATTAATGACTGATTTCAGTTTATTTTAATCACATTTATTATCACAGAGTGGTAACAATACAGTTTTGTTGATGCTATTTGTAATAATGACAGGTTTTTTTTACCCAGACAATCTCATTTTTCTGTCTGGTTTAATTTAATTCTCTGTTCAATTTATGCTATAAATTTTGATTATTGCTGTTAAATTAATTCTTTTTCTATCTTCTCTGTGAATTTCATTTCATTACCCCAAGAAGTAAGGGGTATATTTGTTATTAAAGTAGCAGTGAAAATGCAAAATAATCTGCCATTTTGTGACTAATGGAGAGCACTTGCATGTATTTTCCCGGAAAAATCAGCCATTTTCTAGAAAATGGTGGAATCTGAATGATCAATCATCATATTTTCAAAGTATTTTAAAATACAATTTGCTTGTCCTACATTCCAGAAATGGTCATGAACTGTGATGTCGATTATGTCAACAAACCGGAAAAATACAAATGTTTGGGGAATACCATCGATGGAAACATATTTAACAAGCATAATGATCAGGAAAAAAAGACATTAGTAAAAAGATTTTTTTTTACTTGCATGGAATTTATTCAATTCAAACTTCTCTGTTTTAATCTCATCTTGTAATTTTGACGTTGAAAAGTATTCCCTCAGTGTTTATGTATGCTATGAATATACAGAATGACGTCATTGGTCTCGTGCTGCGCGAGAATTGTAAATCAAAACAAATGACCGACATTATTGCATGACCGAGCAGATGTCACGGTAGGATATATATTTTAGACACTATAGAATCAGAATCGACCACAAGGTTTAAGAATCGATCATCGGATCGTATGATGACGTCCGACTGATTAGTCGATGTTTCCGATGATCGGTACACCACTAGTTGAAATAGAAAGACAAATGTGATTTTAGTTACATTTAAAAGAAAATATATCTAAGAAAATATCAAATGTTGCACTCCTGACATTTGAGGGTGCTGCCTTTAATGTGACATTCTTGGCCTTACTACTGATTTTAGTTTATCCTTTATTTAACTATGGTTTTGAAGCAGCAATGATGTATTAAGATTTATTTACACCCCATATCTTTGAAAACTAAAAGACAACATTTCTACAATGTAATTTAGGAAAACTTGCATAAATGTTTGTTGCACTCCTAACTAGGTACATCTTTTTTACAAAGCCATATTTTTATGCAATAATAAATGTGAAGCATGATCTATTGCTATCTTATAGTATGTCAACATATCAAAGTTTGTGATGAAACAGATTTTGATAACATATTGTTTGATTTAGCACTGTGGTAGGTTGTTGAAAATTAAGGATTTTTTAAAGTGTCACAAAAAAGTGTTGCACTCCTGACAATTTTGACATGTTTTTTGGTCATATTTTTTTGGTTATTCTAGATATCTTAAAGATTTTTTGCAGTAACAAACATCAAATCATTACAGATCTTTTGAACTATTTAGATCCAATAAAATCATAAAAATGAGTAAATTAGACAGCTATAGCAGTAGGAGCAATTTATTCTGAAACTGCCCATATACAATATTACAAAAAAAATGGTGGGATAGACACAAAGGCCATGGGTCAGACAGAACCCCACTTCCTGTCTGACCCAATGTCATACAGAAAAAAAAGTTTTCACCAACTCGGCGTAATATTTACAAAAAACAGCATGGTGCACGACCTTGCGTGGAGAAAATGCAGTTAATTTTCTTTGTACCACCAAATGAAGAGTTAGAGGGTACATTGCACCCCCAAAAATTTGGATGTACCCCCAAAAATGAAGGTAAAAGGGTACATGTACCCCCAGATGAAAAAACCTGTGGGCACTCTGATGTGAATATAATTATCCCCTCGCCAACGAAGTTGCGAAGGGATATAGTAATGCTACCTTCCTTCCGTAACATCCTTGTGAACACTCTAGAATCAACATCCGTCTATAGATTTTGACCAAACTTGGTACATACTTAGTCCTTAAGAGAATCTGGAACCCTAATGATTTTCAAGGTCAAAGGTCAAGGTCACCGGGTTAAATTTGTAGGCGAGGGGATATGCCACGCTTTGCGTTTTCCTTGTTAAATTTAATTACCGTACCAGGTTAAATTAACAAAGATTTCTAACATTTGGACTTTGTATTTATTTAATGTTCGCCCATTCGGATTATAAAGAATTCCATTTTTACGGTTCGGTTTAAAACAAGTTTCACGGTATTTGTGTTTTTTTTGTATTATTTAATGTTTATATATTTCTTCTTCAGTTAAAGGAAGCAAACCAAAAAGTATCTGAAGCTTTAATCAAACTGAAAGATGTTGAGTCAGAGTTGTCAGTAACAAAAGAAAGATGTGATGAACAAGCAAATGACTTGTTACAAAAATCTGGTATATATACTAGTAATATAAACAGAACTGGATTTTCTTTTTCTCATGTAATACCATATACTCATTTGACCATCATTAAGAGATGCAGTTTTCCTTCAATAGATACATGAGAAATATGACCTCAAAGTACAGATGTATCAAATAAATTTTTGATTTGCTATTACTTAAAAAAATTAATCAATTCATATTTTGAATATCCAAAGTTAAAGACATGATTGAAGATATAAAACCAATAATGGCAACATAAACCACTCCTCTGGCTCACCTTAAACTTCAAAGCACAAAAAAAAACATCTCTTGGCACAGTCACAAAAATATGGGCAGATAAAACCTTTTGAAAGGATCCCAACCCTGCCTTAGTAATAACTAGATACAGTAGAGTTTGTTTATAATGAAGTCCAGGGGACTCTCGATCTTAGTTCGTTATAGGCATCGTTCGTTATAAGGGAAACAATGTAGAATTACCTCCCCTTTTGAAAATCGTACAGTAGAACTTCGCTGGCTCGAACTCAAAGGGACTGTCAAAATTTGTTATAGCTATCGGTAGTTCGAGCCACCGAGGTCGCGTAATATTAGAGAGAAAAAAATCTGGTTCTGACCTGGGCAGTTTCATTACGCTATAACTGATGCACAGTAAAGTGGGCCTTTATCGTAAAAAATTTTTTTAATCCTTTAGACAGTTCTCAAAGACTACGGCTTCTGAATACCTCTTTGGTATCTTCAAATGTTCCTTAGAAACATTATTTTTCAACTTTGTTCACGATCTATTTTATAAACAGGAAATATGAGGTCGGGTATTAACACTTGGATTGATATCGGTATAATGCTGATAATTCAGATATACCGGTATATTTTTAATGGCCAATTTTAAGATTGTAGACATTTTCCTTTTTTTTTTTATTTGAATTTGAAGAATAATTGTTTCTTTTTGGTATTATATACACATAAAAACTCAGGTTAATCGAAATTTCAGAACGAGTACATTTCTTTTGTTTTTGGTATTTAGATGAACCTTGAGACCACGCAGTTTGTTGTTTAATTAAAGAGTCTATTATCAAAGAAAAAATAAACAATAGCAAATGTATTAATCTCACACATGACTTTGTTTTTAATTTCTTTAGCTTGTGCATCCATTCATTAAAATTTAGATTATGCTATTTTAATTTTTAATGCAATAAATTAGCGTGTGTGTTATTAATTGACAACTTGTTAATCACAACCCATTTTATTGTTTGAATATTTTAAAGAAAAATCTTGATTGACATCAATAACAACATCAAAGGTGGGATTATTGATTTTTCAATTATCAATAAAGGAAGTGTCATGTGATCGCCGTGCGTAAACGGAAGACAGGTAAACGATTTGTGTGTTCAGCAATTTTTTTTGTTATATCATGTCAATTTTGAGTAATAAAAACGTTGTTTGGTTTAAAATTCTCTTCGTTATAAGCCTGATTTCGTTATGAAAAATTTGTAATAGGCCTTCACAAATACATTGTTTAAATAGCGATGGGACCGGGGATTTATCTTTACTTCGCTATAAGCCTGATTTCGTTATAAGCCTGTTCGTTATAAACGAACTCTACTGTATCCAGAAAAATGAAACTAACAATAAAACAGCATGCACATAATTACTTCAGATTGAAACATATTCCCTCAAATATTTGGCAAAATATAAAGATGGAGCCTTTACTGGATTGCAGCATGTAATACTAGACTGAAGAAAAACACAAAATTTACCATTAAAATAAATATTTTTTTATTAAATTTATTGAATTTTAATTCTCATCTATCCATCCCTCTGAGATGCCATCATCCTCTTTTTAGCTCACCTAAAGGTCAGGTGAACTATTGCCATCACTTGGCGTCCGTCGTCTGTCCGTAAACATTTCAATCTTCTTCTAGAGAACCACTGAAGCAAATGGGACCAAACGTGGCAGGAATGTTTATTTGCATGGTCTAACCAAGTGTTGTTACTTTCGTTACGATCGGTTATCCAACATGGCTGCCAGAGGCCATAAAAGCCTCTGATTGGCTGAAATTTTTAATGATCTTCAACTCCGATACTACATGGAGGATGGAATTGAAAATTGTCATGAATGATCATTGCAAGCTGCTAACCAAGTGTTGTTACTTTTTGGACCGATTGAAAATCCAAGATGGCCGCCAGCGGGGGACATAATTTAACATAGCGATCCTATTGGAAATATGTAAAACAAACTTCTTCTCAAGAACCACTGGATGGATTGGAACCATACTTGGCAGAAATGTTCCTGACAAGGTTCTGATCAATTGTTGTTACTTTTTGTTCTGATCGGTTATCCAATATGGCTGCCAGGGGCCATAATAGCCTATGATTGGCTGGAATTTCAAAGATCTTCTTCTCCGATACTACATGGAGGATGGAATTGAAAATTGTCATGAATGATCATTGCAAGCTGCTAACCAAGTGTTGTTCCTTTTTGGGCCGATTGAAAATCCAAGATGGCCACCAGTGGGGAACATAATTTAACATAGCGACCCTATGGGAAATATGTAAAACAAACTTCTTCTCAAGAACCACTGGATGGATTGGAACCATACTTGGCAGAAATGTTCCTTGCAAGGTCCTTATCAAGTGTTGTTACTTTTTATTTTGACCGCCCTCCGTTCAAGATGGCTGCTGTTACTAAAAATAGAAATTTCTTCAATTGTCCATTACTGCTTTAGTATAAATCATAATGAGCTCAAATTTTAGCTGCAGCTACATGGCAAGGAGTAGTTTAACATATATTCTGGGTTTTTTCTGTGAAATTTTTCTTTCAGCCGATATATACCGATTATGCAAATTAGGCATATTTTGATAAAAGATCACATTTAAATCTTCTCCTCAGAAACCACTGAACCAAATTAAACCATACCTGGCAGGGATGGTCCCTGGGTGGGTCCCTTTCAAAATTGTGTCTGACAGCCCCACCCTTCATTCAAGATGACAGCTGTTACTAAAAATGGAAATTTCTTCAATTGTCCATTGCTGCTTTAGTATAAGTCAAAATGAGTTCAAATTTTAACTGCAGCTACATGGCAAGGAGTAGTTTAACATATATTCCAGGTTTTTCTGTAAAAAAATTTTCTTTCAGCCGATTTATACCGATTATGCAAATTAGGCATATTTTGATAAAAGATCACATGATTTAAATCTTCTCCTCTGAAACCGCTGAACCAAATTAAAGCAAATTTGGCTGGGATGGTCATTGGGTGGTCCCTTTTCAATATTGTGTCCGACAGCACCGCCCTCCATTCAAAATGGCTGCTGTTACCAAAAATAGAAATTTCTTTAGTTGTCAATTTGTGCTTTATTACAAATCAAAATGAACTCAAATTTTAACTGCAGCTACATGGCAATGAGTAGTTTAACATATATTCTGGGTTTTTCTGTGAGATTTGTTCAGGCGGGCAGTTTATTCTGTTTAGGAATATTATGAGATAAAAATCACATCAAAATCTTTTGCTCAGAAATTTGAGTTAAAATGATCTTTGGGTGGCCCACTTTCAAAATTACGTGCAACACCCCCATTTTCTATCAACTTTCAATGTCAAATTGAAAACCAGGTAAGCGATTACAGGCTCCTGGGAGCCTCTAGTTCATTTAAGCATGGCATTTCCTCTTATAATGCTTTAGTACCTAATACTCTGGCTTAAAAAAATGTTGCCAAATATTGCCAACTGTCAAAAGAGTATGGGCCATGGCTACACCTTTCCTAGCAAATGTTATTAGAATAAAGCGATAAATTGGTTTCCTTGAATTTATTTACAGGTCAGATTGGAGAACTTGAAGGTACCAATGTACAAAAAACATCCAAGATAGCAGACCTTCAAAAAGAAATAAGCAGATTAAAGGATAAACTGTCATGGCTGGAATCTGAAAGGAACAATTTGGAACACCAAAAAGATTCACTTTCGGAAGAAAAATTATCACAACTAAAATCTCTAGAACAGGTAGATTTGTAGAACTTAGAAGCATTTCTGAACATTTGTAGAATAAGATCCGAAATAATGTTTCTTTAAATGTATATTGTATTTCATTAAAAAAATTAAGTTAAATAAAATTATGAAGATTAAAGTCAAAACAATTGTATTTTATCTAGATTTATATCTATATTGGATAAGTTGTTTTATTTCTATACTAAGCCACAAAAGAAACATAATTTTTTTTAAAGTTTGCAAAAAAATCATTCTAACTACAACATATAGGTGACTTTATTGTGTGGAACAGGTAAATTGTCTGTATATTGAGCCCCGATTACATTTTTAGCTCACCTGATCCAAAGGGTTAGGAAGGTAAATAGCCATCACCTACATTGTAGCATCCGTATATATGGGTATACATTATTTATTTTTCATTTGTTTTTTCATGAGGATTTTTTTAATGCATTCCTTAATAAAAATCCCTTTTAGAAACATTTTTCTTAAAATCTAGACTTCATTGAACATTGAACACAAACTTGCATATGAATAATGAGGTTAGTGATACAGACTCAAGTGAGAAGCTAGTTAATTATGTTGGATGAACAGATTTTAGTTCACCTGGCCCAAAAGAGGTATTGTCATCATTTTGCATCTGTCATCTGTAAACTTTTCACATTTCAGTCTACAAACTACTAGACCAATTGGAATCAAACCTGGGATAATTGCTATGAGTAGTCTTCAACATTTTACAGGATTTTGTTTTATTCAGAAATTCAATATGGCTGCTAGCACCAATTATGATTTCTGATTGGCTAAAATTTCAAAAATATTCTTCTTGGAAACAGCATGTGTGATGGAATTGTTCTTTGGTAGGGATGTTTCTTATATTGTCCTCTAAAAAGTTTATGTGTTTTTGTTGTTGATAGCCCCCATCAAAAGACAATGTAAACATCAGACCATATGGACAAATAAAAAAAATATTTTTCTCAGAAACCAGAAATATAATTGAACTAAAATGATACACGAATAATTTTTGGATAATCCCATAGAATTTATAGACAAAGAAAAATCGTCTAATGAAAATCCAAGATGGCCACAACCAAAAGACAAATTTAATATTGAACCCTATATAGGGAAATGTTTTCACATTATTCCTATCTGAAACTACTTAGCAATTTGACATCAAACTTTGCACAATTATTTCTTGGATGGTCCTTTACAAAATGTGTGTTTTTTAGTGTCGATCAGAAATCCGAGATGGCCACCACTGCAAGGCATAATATAGGACCCTATGGGAAAATGAAAAAACTAAATTCTCAGAAACAATAAATTTGATTGAACATGAACTTTTCATGAATAATCATGGAATGGTTTTATGTAATATTTAATTTTTTGTGTCAGTCGGAAATCCAAATCCAAAACCACAGTGCAAATTTATAATAGAACCATCATGCAAATAATATTTAAAAACTATTCATATCTGAAGCCACTTACAAAATTATGATTGTTTGTGTCAATCGGCAATCCAAGATGGCTAAATTTATGGGAAAAATATTTTAAAATTACTCAAATCTTAAATAGTTTTTTTTTGCAGATCTATAGAAATAGATTGAATCTTAACTGTACATGAATAGTCATTGGATTATTATTTTATTTTTTGTGTGAATCGAAAATCCAAGTTAACTGACATCACAGGACATTGTTTAACTATGGGAATATGAAAAAAAGTATTTCCCAAAAACCTCAAACATGCCTGAACACAAACATGCATGAATAACCATGTGAATGATACTGGCTCAGTTGAGCCTCTAGTTATTAGGTCAGAATTGTTTAATTTGTATATTTTATGATTTTTTAATGATATATCACGTATATTACTGTTTTCACATTCATTATGTTTTTAAAAAACTTATAAAGACTGAATTAATATATTTTTTGTTGAGAATATGTTATTTTTATAGGGAGTTTTATTTGAGTTAGATTGTTGCATAGTTGTCAGTTTAAATTGTTTACATTTCTATTTCAAAAGTCTTTAGAGGATTTGTCAATAGAAAAACAGACCCTTATTACAAAGTATGAAAGGGATATACAGAAACTGGTAGAAAAATCTGAATCACAGGTCAGAGAGCTTACAGAGAAACATGCAACCGAGTTATCAGAACTTAAAATTAAAATCCAATCAGAGATGACACTTCAACAACAAAAGGCAGAAAATAACTTAACAGAATGTAAACAGGTAAATAACTTAACAGAATGTAAATAGGTAAATAACTTAGCAGAATGTAAACAGGTAAATAACTTAACAGAATGTAAATAGGTAAATAACTTAGCAGAATGTAAATGGGTAAATAACTTAGCAGAATGTAAATGGGTAATTAATAGAATGTAAACAGGTAAATAGCTTAGCAGAATGTAAACAGGTAAATAGCTTAGCAGAATGTAAACAGGTAAATAACTTAGCAGAATGTAAATGGGTAATTAATAGAATGTAAACAGGTAAATAACTTAGCAGAATGTAAATGGGTAATTAATAGAATGTAAACAGGTAAATAGCTTAGCAGAATGTAAACAGGTAAATAGCTTAGCAGAATGTAAACAGGTAAATAACTTAGCAGAATGTAAATGGGTAATTAATAGAATGTAAACAGGTAAATAGCTTAGCAGAATGTAAACAGGTAAATAACTTAACAGAATGTAAATAGGTAAATAACTTAGCAGAATGTAAATGGGTAAATAACTTAGCAGAATGTAAATGGGTAATTAATAGAATGTAAACAGGTAAATAGCTTAGCAGAATGTAAACAGGTAAATAGCTTAGCAGAATGTAAACAGATAAATAACTTAGCAGAATGTAAACAGATAAATAACTTAGCAGAATGTAAACAGGTAAATAACTTAGCAGAATGTAAACAGGTAAATAACTTAACAGAATGTGAACAGGTAATTAATAGAATGTAAAGAGGTAAATAGCTTTACAGAATCTTTTTTACTAAAAATTTGCTCACTCAATGGATATTAAGCAACAATAATTCAAGTTTATGCCAAAAAAAAATAGGACAAGAAAATAAGTAATTTTAGCCCCTACAAATGCCCAGAATGCAGGATTTTACACCATTTTGTCGTCAGCATCAGGGGGCCTGGACGGCCCACGACCCCCGGCAGATTTTTTTCTGTCGCCTATTCTAAAAATGTTGCCACCTAATCTACAGACAACACAGATTGGGGCTCCACAGCAGACAATATTTATGAAAATGAAAACCAAAGGTTGTATGTCACTGTGTGCCTTAAGTACCATTTCAATCGTAAGTTGCTTTTATTTTCCCTGAAAATTAATTCTGTTTGTAGAAAAATTATTAATTTACCAGTACATAGTGAATAAGCACTAACATGTTCATCCATTTATTTGTAACAGAGCATTTCCCTACGAGTCCTCTTGAGACACCATTTTGACTGTAAAAAACTACGGCTTCATCTGATTCCGGTTTGTACACTCTGGTTATGGTCATCTCAATCGTACATTTTTTCAAACATTTTTATTAGTTCACCTTGCCAGGTAGGAACTTGGTAGGAAGCATCTATGGCAGGTCCTCTATAAAGAATGCTCATTTCGTCCCGATCCGATTACAAACATGGCCGCCACACGCAATTCTTGTTTCTGATTGGTTGATTTCGAAAAAATCTTCTCCTCTGAAACTGCTTGGCTAAATCAATCGAAACTGAGTAATAAGCATCCTTGGAAGATCCTCTATAAAGATTGCTCATTTAGTTCCGATCCGTTGTCAAACATGGCCGCCACAGAAAATTCTTGTTTCTGAATGGTTGATTTCTAAAAAATCTTCTATTCTGGAATTGCTTTGCCAAATGAATCGAAACTTGGTAGGAAGCATCCTTGGAAGGTCCTCTCTATAAAGATTGCTCATTTAGTTCCGATCCATTAACAAACATGGCCACCACAGGCAATTCTTGTTTCTGATTGGCCAATTTTTTTAAATCATCTCCTCTGAAACCGCATGGCCAAATGAACCTAAACTTGGTAGGAAACATCTATAGCAGGCCCTCTATAAAGGTTGCTCATTTCGTCCCGATCCGTTTACAAACATTGCCGCCACAGGTAATTCTTGTTTCTGATTGGTTGATTTCTAAAAAATCTTCTCCTCTGTAACCGTTTGTCCAAATGAATCGAAATTTAATAGGAAGTATCCTTGGAAGGTCCTCTATAAAGATTGCTCATTTAGTTCTGATCCGTTAACAAACATGGCCACCACAGACAATTCTTGTTTCTGATTGGTTGATTTCTAAAAAATCTTCTCCTCTGAAACCGCTTGCCCAAATGAATCGAGACTTGGTAGGAAGCATCCTTGGCAGGTCCTTTATGACGATTGCTAATTTAGTTACGACCCGTTAACAAACATGGCCCCCACAGGCAATTCTGGTTTCTGATTGATTGATTTCTAAAAAAATCTTCTCTGAAATCACTTGGCCAAATGAATCGAAACTTGGTAGGAATCATCCTTGGAAGGTCCTCTATAACGATTGCTCATTTAATTCTGATCCGTTAACAAACATGGCCGTCACAGGTCATTCTTGTTTCTGATTGGTTGATTTCTAAAAGATCTCCTCTGAAACCGCTTGCCAAATGAACTGAAATTTGGTAGGAAGCATCCCTGGAAGGTCCTCTATAAAAATTGCTCATTTCGTCCCAATTCGTTATAAACATGGCCGACACAGGCAATTCTTGCTTCTGGTTGGTCGATTTCTAAAAATCTTCTTCTCTGAAACTGCTTAGCCAAATGAACCGAAACTTGGTGGAAAGCACCTATGGAAGGTTCTGTATTAAGTTTCCTCAAAGCAGAATGAACCATGAAATTTTAAAACCAGCCATTTCCGGATTTTATATTCGTTTCCATCCCGTATATCGGCCCTGTTTTTACTTCATACGAAAACAGATGACGCCATTTTACTGACAGCAAAAGTTGCCAGATAATCGAGAGTATATTAAAATACAAGAAGTACAAAGAAATATTTAACTAGCCATTCTTTGAAAATTCCAATTGTCATATGAATGAAGGGTTAACACTGTTAATCGCTATATCCGAAAATCGATAATAGTACGAAAACCCATAACACGATCCTACAATGTAATTCGTCCGGTCCTTTTTCTAGATTTCTAGTAATTTTCTTTCCCTTATCTCCTCGTACCCCCTTTTAAAAATGTTTTTAAGCACACTTTCATTTCTGTGAACAACCGCGGTAGGGCCCGTCAAAATATGTAAATAAATTAGCCATAGGTTTTTATTTTTTTATACCGGAAGTTAAACAATATGGATGGAGTTAAGCAACAAGACAGTATGCCCCAAAATGATTCAACCCTGGGTTTCAAATGGATAAAAAAAAACACACAAAATATTGTGTAGTCATATATTCATAATACATAATGATCATACTTATATTACTGAAGATTACAATAGTTTGTGTTTGAACATAATTTGTAATCGGTCATTTTTTATTTTGAAATGATGTCAGCTTTGTTCCGGTCCGAGTTTAACACAAGGATGAAAAGATATTGGGGCGAAAACATATCTATTTACCGCATGCGCAAACTGCTATTTACGATTCTAAGGTAAAGTTATTTTTAAAACAGGGAATTATCCCGTCAACTTGGTCGTGGCTGAACGCAGTTGTTCGATTTGAATGCGAGAATTCAGCAATTGACGTGATCATTAATTTTTTATGAAAAATATTCCACAAGCCTATCATACTTGTGGTTTTGACCACCGCTAATTTTGGGGGGTTCAGTAATTTCTGCCGGTACTATACACGATCTCAGACGGTAAAAGTACCGGGTACCCGGCCCACTTTGAAACCCCTGTGTATTGCATTACCTATAACAATTGTTCAACTGACTGATCTTTTCCTTTAAGTAAATGCAGTACAATTATCATTGCAATCGGGTTGTAATACTCAACATAGAACATGTACAATTCTGGTTATTTTTAGCTTCTTCTTTTGGTATACAGTATACCATTGACCTCCGATGATTACATTATGGAACACCATTGACGTGATCGTTTCCAATAAAATAAACACAAAACATTTATCTATAACCGTCAATAATTACGATATAATATCATTTGAGGAATTGTCTTTCCAGAGTACTTTAATCAGAAATCATTTTTATTTGTTGATCTTTACTTGTGGGAAGTTGTCCCCGGACAAGCTAGCCAGGAAAACTACTTGTCCGGCATGTTCTGTGTACGAGTCGGATGAGTCGGGCATGGCAATTCCACATCTCTGAATATATATTCTGGAAAAAACATTACTTATAAGTAATTGAATTACTAGCCTCAAGCAGTCTTCGCGCTAACCTACTTGCCAGAAGCCCGGGACAAGTAAAACTGGATTCTGACAAGTGATAATTATGAAAGAATTTGTTTCAATAATTAGAAAATTTTTCTAAATTTGGCTTTCGGACAAGTAGGTGAAAAAAATTAAGGCAAAGACTGCTCAAGCAAAGTTACTTTAGGACACATGGTTTATTTAGTGCAAATAGATAACATTCAAAGCCAATAATGATGGAGTGTTGTATTGTTTAAGCAGTTGTTTATATAATTTGTTTCAGCAATATATGCAGAAATACACAGATGATACTACACAGCTGATGTCAGAGAAAGATTTACTTAAACAGGAATATGAGAAGCTTAAATCAGAACTGTCCAATAAATTAAATACTTCAGAAACAGAGGTTAGTGAATTTATTGAATTTATAAGATAAAAAAATGATGTTGGCATTATTTTTAAGCTACTTACTCCAGTAAGGGCCCGGGTGGCTCAATGAGTTAGTTGGTTGGATTACCTAACAACTCATACAAGCCTATCGCGCCCGGCTTTGTAAATTACAAAAAAGGGTGCACTCGACTCACAGCCGCAAGTGATAAAGTTGCTTGCCCATGGTCGGTGGTTCCCTCCGGGTATTCCGGCTTCTTCCACCACTAAAACTGGTCGCCATGATATAGCTGAAATATTGCTGAATGTGGCGTTAATTACAATCAATCAAATCAATCAAATCAAATCCATTGGCAGTGGAACACTGGACTAATGAATCGCCAACTGGCCGACCAGGAAAGTGATATTTGATCGACCAGTTGAAATTTTACTCACCGTGGGCTAATGAGCGACTGTTAAGTTTTATATCTGAATAATGTTTATTCTCGAAAATCTAGACTTGATTTAGCATAAATTAATGAACAGGTGAGCGATACAGGTTCAGGTGAACCTCTAGTTTTCTTTGAATTGATTATGTGGAGACCTTTTGGTAGTATGTCGAATTTCCACTATCTACTATGGTTTTTGAGATAAACTCAACTGAAATAGTGCTAATTTCCAAAATTTGAAAAGTTTTAATTTTCACACAATTTCATTGTAGTTTTTTGCATAATGTTCATCTTAATAGTTTATTGGTGGAACATGAAAAAATGTTGCTGTTATTTAAAAAAAAAAGGATCTAAAGTGGTCCAAATTCCAAAATGTTCCATATTTGGAATTTTAATTTTTCATCTAATTTTGATGTGTTTTTATGTGACCTCAACATTTTTGTTGTTGTATTATGTTATGGCACTGTCATAGTCAGTGTAGACAAAATAGTTGGTTGGTTTATGGTGTTTAACGCCACTTTCAACAATATTTCAATTATTTCATGGCTATCAGTTTTATTGGTGGAGGAAACCGGAGTACCCGGAGAAAACCACTGACTTGTCGTAAGTCACTGACAAACTTTATCACATAATGTTGTATTGAGTACACCTAGCCTGAGTGGGATTTGAACTCACAACATTAGTGGTGATAGGCATAGATAGTTTTTTTTTTTGTCATATATAATTTTATTTTGATCAAAAGCAATGAAAGTTTGACACAATATTTTCAGTAACCATACAAACATGTTTGTACACATTATTTTAGCATATTATTTCTAATATAGAAATAAAAAGAAGAAAAAAAGATATATCTTACTCATCAGACTGAAAAAGATTTTTCATCGATTCCCATTTCCTTTTTAATAATTTGGGCCTGTCTAGGGGTACAAATGTATAAAGATTTAAGATCAATGTTTCTATAATAATTAAGAGTTTCCAAACATCCTGTCCAATTAATCATTTCTCTTTTTATTCTACAAACATAAATATAGTAATGAATGATAATAAGACAGGTGTTAGGGATCTCACAGTTTGGGACAAACAGAACCCCAAGTGTCCATTCAACTGGATTAATATTTGTATTAATGCCACACTTGAACCTCAGGTTATCAGTAAACTGTAGCCAAAGAGAACGAACAAATCGACATTCACAGAACAAGTGGATGAGGGATTCTTTTGTTTCAAAACAATAACTACATAATTCTGTCTCGGATAAACCACATTTCAGCAACATGCTGTTGGTGTACAAAATTCTTAATTTTAACTTATATTGAAATGACTGAAATTTTGTGCTTAATATACTTTTAAAAGAAAGTTGATATATTATGTCCCAGTTTTCTTCTTCAGTGATATTTAAGTCTGTCATCCACTTATTCTGTGACTTGAGAGGTTTCTCAAAAACCTTTTGTATGAATATTTTATAGAAGGGTTTTACAACTCTCTGGCTAACACGCAAAAGTAAGATATGTTTATTGCATATCTCATCTAGCTTCTCTATTTGATTGTCTCGCAAAATTGATTTCCATTCTTGAGGGATCGAGAGTATTATACTATGATACTCTAAAAAAATTATATTAATATTGTAGTTATATTTTAAATCAGTAAGTGACAGAAGACTTCCATCTTCTTTGATTAAATCATTAATAAGAAATATATCTGATTTGGCCCAAGGCACAGATAGTTGTAAATCCAACTACCATACGATCACGACCACAACGGCCCCTGTAGACAAAATAGTATATGTGCTATAACTTAACTTTTAGTTCTGTAAAACTAAACAGCCACAAGAAAAAAAAATCCCTATTTGTAAATCAAGTGAGCAATACAGACTCCTAGGAACCTCTGGTTTAGGAGACATATAGGTATGAACACTAACAAATTGAAGTTGTTTCTGAGGAAAATACCAAAATTTCTTATAAGTCTATTTGTTGAAATGCTAGAAGAAAAAACAATTATGAATATATTCAGTAGAAAATTGTTCTGTTTGCCACTTTGTCAATTGCTTGAAGTCCAGATTTCAGTGCATGAAAATTCCCATTACCCTTTTCCCGAGGAAAGTAAAAATATACACACAAGAAAGTGAGATGCTGATCAGTATTTCCAGACGGGAAAGTGTTATATTTCTGTTGTTGCTCATTGTTGTGCTTTACAGTTAACAGATATATCAGTTTCTGAAACTGGTTTACGATTTATTTTATGTCAGTATGCCGTATGTAAAAGGTATAAAATTACATTTACAGATATCGACGTTGCGGTTTGCAGTCGAACTTACAGATATTTTGAAATAAAAACTAAGTTATGAATTAGATAATATCAGTAGGAACGGCATATAGAGGGGACGGAAGTGAATATAATAGATCTTAATAAAGAAAAAAAGGAACCGTAAATCTATCAAAAATAATAATCACAAACCAGCAAAAATGTAGTTTTATTCAGATTCATATCTCAAATAGATTATAAACAACAATACAAAGTAAGACAAATCAATTAATTTTTAACATCAAAACCCTTTTAGATATGCTGAGAATGCAGGATTTTGCATTAAATGTTTCAAAATTTTCTTGTGGGGGCATGTCCTTAAACCCTCCTAGATAAATTTGGAAAGGGAAAGTAAATTGTTTATTTTACTTTCCCTTGAGTAAGTGACTTAAAAATAATTCTTCATGCCTTGGATTTATATGTATACATTTCAGGATTTGCCTTCTAAAATTACAAAATTGTAATGCGGGGATGAACAAACCACTCCTATCCTCATCCAGATTTGAACAGATGATACTTTGTTGTTCATACATATTTATGAAATTGTCATCCTTTCAGGTTGCAAGACTCAATAAAATTTTAGAAGATAGTGAGGCAGGGTTAGGTTCAGCGTCCAGTAAGATCAATAGTCTTAAAGATGCTTCAAAGCAACTTCAATCTGAATTAGAAAAGACAAGAGATGAATTGAGAACTGCCAAAAATAATGCAGCAACATATAAGGTAGGTATGAACAACTAACCAATCATATTACAGACTTTTTCAAGGTTATTTATTTTCCAGTATTTGGCTTTACATATTTCAACTTCTTCTCTGAAACTACTTGGCCAATTGGAACCAAACTTTGCAGGAATGCTGTTTAGAAGATCCTCTTCAAATAATCATCATTTAATTTTTATCTGACAAAAAACATTGCCGATACTGGTAAACAGGCATTCTTGTTTCTGATTGGCTAATATACAAAAAAACATGCTTTTCTGAAACAACACTGCCAATTGAAACCAATCTTTACAACAATGATGTAATGAAGGTATTCTATGAAAATTGGTTTTGATCAGACAAAAAGCATTGCCGATATAGGCATTCTTATTTCTGATGGGCCAATATACAAAAACATCTTTTCTTTTGAAACTACTTTGCCAATTGGAACCAAAGTTTACAGGAATGATGTTTATAACGTATTTGTAGCCATTCAAAGCTCAATAATGGACCTGTTAAATTTTAAACATGATGCTTTGTTTTAAAGGGCAAATGAAAAGGGGGAAGGAAACAAACATTTTGATGTTAATAATATCTTTCTGATTCCAAATGATTAATGAATAAACCATTGAATTCAACTAATATAAGCTCAACAGCAATAACACAGATACAAATCATGAATTTTAAGTTTAACATGAAAGGCTTTAACAAGTTATTAGTTAAGATAAATTTCAAATGCAAATCTTAAAATAAAATGATGTTAAGAAACAACATTTTTTTCGCTGAAACCTCTCTCTAAAGCTTTTGGAAGTCATGTTCTCTGAGGAAGAAGTCAAATCTACCTATTTTTCTACCCTGATTATACAAAAAACATGCCTAGAATAATTTGGCAAACAAAATACAAGGAAATTATACCTAGAATGTTTTAGCAAATAAAATACAAGGAAATTATACCTAGAATGTTTTAGCAAATAAAATATAAGAAAATTATACCTAGAATGTTTTACCAAATAAAATACAAGGAAATTATACCTAGAATGTTTTGGCAAGTAACATACAGGAAAATTATACCTAGAATGTTTTGGCAAGTAACATACAAGAAAATTATACCTAGAATGTTTTGGCAAGTAACATACAGGAAAATTATACCTAGAATGTTTTGGCAAGTAACATACAGGAAAATTATACCTAGAATGTTTTGGCAAATAACATACAGGAAAATTATACCTAGAATGTTTTGGCACATAATATTCTGGGAAATTATACCCAGAATTTTTTGGCACCTAATAAGATACAGGTAAGCTATATATGTTAGGTAAAGTTTTGGAAAATAAAAATTAGAAATAATTCATGGAAGCCATACTATCTGCAATTTTAATATGGGTTCGCAGGATATTTGGATTTTATCCCAGGCAGTAGCAAGAGATAAAATGTACTAATATCCTGTCAACCCATATTCTTTTCTAGAGTGCTACAATGGAATGAGAAGGTTGTGATCTTCTGATATGAAAATTTGACTTGTTTTTCCGACAAATTTCCTTTCAGGCTGAGTTAGAAAAATTGAGGTCTCTGTATGACAGTAAGATGAAGGAGGCTAAATTAGACTTACAGACACAGTTAGATAAATTATCTAATGATTTAGATACAAAATGGTCGGAAACATTGAGGTGAGATATTCTTATAAACACTTACAGACACAGTTAGATAAATTATCTAATGATTTAGAAACAAAATGGTCGGAGACATTGAGGTGAGATATTCTTATAGATATATACAATAGTGCATGGGTAATAGGTTGATTGGTTTGTAGCTATTTTGGGGTTAAAATTTGGGATTTAGTAAGAACGATATTGAGATATGGAAATTGATGGGTGAGTATGAGTTATTATGAGCTCAGTTACAACACAAGGATTGTTAATTGTGTATTTACATATGTTTTATGAATTAATAAATATGATGGAGTGTGGAATGTTTTCTGTCGCTTTTATCTCCAGTCAAAACAATGATGGCCAAACTTATATGGTCAGTTGATAATAATTTATAATCAACAGTCCTCAAAATGAAATTTTGGTCATGTAAAAAAGGAATTTTTAATTTTTACTTGATCGAACTTAACTGGACCCAGTATTAGAAAATAATTAATTGTTTATCATACTTTATGATATTCTTGTTATTTTTTTAAGTCCCCCATAACATACAAATTCAATATGAATGAGCAAATTAACATTATAAAGTGATGGTCATGTTGGTCATTTAATAAATTTAGGAAATAATGATGAATTTATTTATTTTCACGTGTATGAGAATAAATAAATAATAAATTCTTCCAGATGTTCTCTGAATGTTTCAATTCATTCTTTTATTTTTTGCCATTGCATGTCATTTGAATTTTCTTTACAGCAAGAACACCATATTATGTTTTTTCTCTTGTCATACATTAGTTGTGTCATATCAGATTGCTGTTACCATCTCTTTGTTTAATACTATTTTTTGCCATGTTTGAATTTAGATTGAGATCGTGGCCTTGGGACAGGTTTTGCAGACCTGGCACTACCTTCACATATAAGGATTTTCAATATCAGTCAGTTCCCTGAATCAAAATATTAGAGGAACAAAGTTTTCAATATCTCTTTTTGATTGTATGTCAGTAAGACCACAAAGGCTAAAAATCTGTTTCTCTGGGGGAACTGGACCCCACTGAAATTTTATTATTCCTGTATTTTTATGAAATGTTTTCATTGGTTATAGATTTGTCTTCAGACTCTGAACCGTTTTACTTATGGCTTGATCCTTGCCCTTTTAGTAAACAGATATATTTCCAATTTAAAATCTTTAAAAAAAAAATACAGTACAGGTGCCTAAAGGTAACAAAAATAAAAATTTCATTTTTAGCTAACCTCGCCATAGGCCATGTGAGCTTTTGTCATGGGTAAGTGTCCGTCGTCCGTCCGTTAGCTTTTCACATTTAAATCTTCTTCTCTGAAACCACTGAACAGATTTCAACCAAACTTGCCAGAAATGTTCATTGGATGGTCCTCTACCAGATTTGTGTTTTTGGTGCTGATTTGTAATCCAACATGCCTGCCAGGGTCCATAATGTGTTCTCATTGGCTGAAATTTAAAAAATCTTCTTGTCAGAAACCACCATGCCAATTGAATTGTGACTTTGCAGTAATGATCATTGGGTGGTCCTGTACTAAACTTGTGAATCGTTTGCCGATCCGAAATTCAAGATGGCTGCCATGACTCGACTTAGTTTAACATTGGACCCTATGGGAATTTCACATTTTCATCTTTTTAGCTCACCTGGCCATAGGCCATGTGAGCTTTTGTCATGAGTAAGCGTCCGTCGTCCGTCCGTTAGCTTTTCACATTTAAATCTTCTTCTCTGAAACCGCTGAACAGAAATCAGCCAAACTTGCCAGAAATGTTCACTGGATGGTCCTCTACCAGATTTGTGTTTTTGGTGCTGATTTGAAATCCAACATGGCTGCCAGGACCCATAATGTGTTCTGATTGGTCGAAATTTTAAAAATCTTCTTGTTAGAAACCACTAAGCCAATTGAATTGTGACTTTGCAGGAATGATCATTGGGTGGTCCTGTACTAAACTTGTGAATCGTTTGCCGATCGGAAATTCAAGATGGCCGCCATGACTCGACTTAGTTTAACATAGGACCCTATGGGAATTTCACATTTTCATCTTTTTTTCTGAAACCACAAAACAGATTTGATTCAAACTTGGCAGAAATGTTCATTGGATGGTCATATACAAGATTTTTGTTTTTGGCGCTGATCGGAAATCCAACATGGCTGCCAGGGCCCATAATGTGTTCTCATTGGCTGAAATTTTAAAAATCTTCTTGTCAGAAACCACTAAGTCAATTGAATTGTGACTTTGCAGGAATGATCATTGGGTGGTCCTGTACTAAAATTGTGAATCGTTTGCCGATCGGAAATTCAAGATGGCCGCCATGACTCGACTTAGTTTAACATTGGACCCTATGGGAATTTCACATTTTCATCTTTTTTTCTGAAACCACAAAACAGATTTGAACCAAACTTGGCAGAAATGTTCATTGGATGGTCATATACAAGATTTTTGTTTTTGGCGCTGATCGGAAATCTAACATGGCTGCCAGGGCCCATAATGTGTTCTGATTGGTCGAAATTTAAAAAATCTTCTTGTTAGAAACCACTAAGCCAATTGAATTGTGACTTTGCAGGAATGATCATTGGGTGGTCCTGTACTAAACTTGTGAATCGTTTGCCAATCGGAAATTCAAGATGGCCACCATGACTCGACTTAGTTTAACATTGGACCCTATGGGAATTTCACATTTTCATCTTTTTTTCTGAAACCACAAAACAGATTTGAACCAAACTTGACAGAAATGTTCATTGGATGGTCATATACAAGATTTGTGTTTTTGGTGCTGATCGGAAATCCAACATGGCTGCCAGGGCCCATAATGTGTTCTGATTGGTCGAAATTATAAAAATCTTCTTGTTAGAAACCACTAAGCCAATTGAATTGTGGCTTTGCAGGAATGATCATTGGGTGGTCCTGTACTAAAATTGTGAATCGTTTGCTGATCGGAAATTCAAGATGGCCACCATCAGCGAACATAGTTTTAACATAGGACCCTATGGGAAATATATTTAAAAATCTTCTTCTCTGAAACCAGTAAGCCAATTTAAAGCAAACATGGCATGGATGGTCCTTAAGTGGTCAATTTTCAAAATTGTGTCCAGTGACCCTGACCTCCATCCAAGATGGCCACCTTCAGCAGACATACTGTAGTTTTAACATAGGACCCTATGGGAAAAATGTTTTAGAATCTTCTCCTCTGAAACTAATAAGCCAATATAGCAAACATGTCATCGATGGTCCTTAGGTGGTCAACTTCCAAAATTGTGTTCAGTGATCCCGATCTCGGTTCAAAATGGCTGCCGTCAGCAGACATAGTTTTAACATAGGACCCTATGGGAAAATTGTTTAAAAGTCTTCTCTTCTGAAACCAGTCAGCCAATTTAAAGCAAACATGGCATGGATGGTCCTTGGGTAGTATACTTTCAAAATTGTGTCCGGTGACCACGACCTCCATCCAAGATGGCTGCCATGAGCAGACATAGTTTTAACATAGAACCCTATGGCAGTATGGGATTTGAATAGTAACTTAGATGTATTCAGCATGCAGACATTCTTAAGAGGACTTATTTATGTCAGGTGAGCGATACAGGCTCACCTGAGCCTCTAGTTTTCTGAAACCACAAACAGATTTGAACCAAACTTGGCAGAAATGTTCATTGGATGGTCATATACAAGATATTTGTTTTTGGCGCTGATCGGAAATCCAACATGGCTGCCAGGGCCCATAATGTGTTCTGATTGGTCGAAATTTTAAAAATCTTCTTGTTAGAAACCACTAAGCCAATTGAATTGTGACTTTGCAGGAATGATCATTGGGTGGTCCTGTACTAAACTTGGGAATCGTTTGCTGATCAGAAATTCAAGATGGCCACCATGACTCGACTTAATTTTAACATAGGACCCTATGGAAAAAATGTTTAAAAGTCTTCTCCTCTGAAACCAGTAAGTCAATTTAAAGCAAACATGGCATGAATGGTTCTTAGGTGGTCAACTTTCAAAATTATGTCCTGTGACCCCGACCTCCATTCAAGATGGCCACCATCAGCGGACATAGTTTTAACATAGGACCCTATGGGAAAATTGTTTAAAAGTCTTCTCTTCTGAAACCAGTCAGCCAATTTAAAGCAAACATGGCATGAATGGTCCTTGGGTAGTATTCTTTCAAAATTGTGTCCGTTGACCACGACCTCCATCCAAGATGGCTGCCATGAGCAGACATAGATTTAACATAGAACCCTATGGCAGTATGGGATTTGAATAGTAACTTAGATGTATTCAGCATGCAGACATTCTTAAGAGGACTTATTTATGTCAGGTGAGCGATACAGGTTCACCTGAGCCTCTAGTTTTCTGAAACCACAAACAGATTTGAACCAAACTTGGCAGAAATGTTCATTGGATGGTCATATACAAGATATTTGTTTTTGGCGCTGATCGGAAATCCAACATGGCTGCCAGGGCCCATAATGTGTTCTGATTGGTCGAAATTTTAAAAATCTTCTTGTTAGAAACCACTAAGCCAATTGAATTGTGACTTTGCAGGAATGATCATTGGGTGGTCCTGTACTAAACTTGGGAATCGTTTGCTGATCAGAAATTCAAGATGGCCACCATGACTCGACTTAATTTTAACATAGGACCCTATGGAAAAAATGTTTAAAAGTCTTCTCCTCTGAAACCAGTAAGTCAATTTAAAGCAAACATGGCATGAATGGTTCTTAGGTGGTCAACTTTCAAAATTATGTCCTGTGACCCCGACCTCCATTCAAGATGGCCACCATCAGCGGACATAGTTTTAACATAGGACCCTATGGGAAAATTGTTTAAAAGTCTTCTCTTCTGAAACCAGTCAGCCAATTTAAAGCAAACATGGCATGAATGGTCCTTGGGTAGTATTCTTTCAAAATTGTGTCCGGTGACCACGACCTCCATCCAAGATGGCTGCCATGAGCAGACATAGATTTAACATAGAACCCTATGGCAGTATGGGATTTGAATAGTAACTTAGATGTATTCGGCATGCAGACATTCTTAAGAGGACTTATTTATGTCAGGTGAGCGATACAGGCTCACCTGAGCCTTTAGTTTACACACGTTATCTTTTGGTTGGAAATAAATTCAACTTATTCTGTCCTACCAGAAGAATTTTGCATATAAATAAATATGATCTTCATATTAAAAATTGTACCTTTGTTTGTTGTTCATGGATTCAATTTTAATGTTTTTTTATTGAATAATCCATAGAAAAAAAGTCAGGTTGTTTTAAAATATTTAAAACTAGGATATCCAAGTAAAATATTGATGATTTTAATGTCTTCTAACAATGCTTCACAATATAAAGTGCTCCAGCATAGTTTTTCTTATACTTTTGATGTGTCAAATAACTTATCAACTTACCCATATGCTTCAATTCTATATTGAAACAGCAAGTAATGGAACAGTCTACTATTGTTGAAGTGTTAATTTAATTTGAATCAGTTTCAATTAACACTTTATTGACAAAATGTTTTGTAACACCAATAAGTTAAGTTTCTTGTTTGAATTTGAAAAGAAAATCATAAAACTCGATAGACTTAAAAAAAAAATTGTTATGATCGCCAATTCTTATTTTTTATTACAGACGATCTATAACCAAACTGAAGATGGTGAATGAATACTTTACTGTTTCAATATTAGATACTGGTTTCTGATTGTTAAATTTGGTCTGCTTTGCATTATATATATGTAGTTTCTAGATACCATATCCCGAAGTAGGTGCAGAATTTTTTCAAATTTTATTTACAATCCATGATGAAATTGTTATAAATTTTATTAAGCACAAACAATATTTTCAATATGAAAATCTTACTGGACAGTCGAACCACCCCACATCCTTCTTTACTACACCGACTGAAAATTTACTCGCCTCGGTCTTTGGACCAGTGAACAATTTCGCGGACTGAATCAATTGTGTGAAATTTAGATTTATGGCAAAACAATATGAAAATGAAAGCCGAATATAATAAACAAGGCCACCTATTGTCAAGTTTTCTGTTTTAGTTGAACTTTATGGATATGAGATTTCTAGTAATTTTACTGAAATTTAGAACATAATCACCTCTCCTCCACCAATATGAAATGTTGATTTCAAGCTCTAATTTCTATGAAACATTGTTTTCTATGTTTTATTAAATATTATGCAATACTGGTTTTGTATTGTCCAGTTACTGAAGGACCATAATAATTGTGGTTCTCTATGTATATGTAAGAACATTATCTCTTTATGATTTAGTTCAAGGCACAAGCCAAGATCTAATCATGAAGCATGAAGAAAGGTATTATCATGTTGTAAGAAACATTGTAAAATAATTGATATCCTTTAAAGTTTTTATAGTTCTAATTATTACTTCATTAAGTTAATCATGAATTAATTCTTGTTTACTAATAACTAATGAAAGTATGTGCACTTTGTTTTCTTTTTCAGTTAATACTAAATGATAATCCAAATCTGTTTAATCACATTTTGAATCTACCTGATAAATTTGACATAGCAGAAGAAATTGATAAAGAGTGATGTTTTTTGGCTCACCTGGTTGAAAAGCCATGTGACATTTTACCATGACATGTCGTCCATTAACTGTTTACATTTGAATCTTCTCCTCTGAAACTGCTTTACCAAATGAACCGAAACTTGGTAGAGGGCATCTATGGAAGGTCTTCTATAAAGCTTGCTCATTTCGTCCTGATCTGTTAACAAACATGGCCGACATAGGCAATTCTTGTTTCTGGTTGGTCAAATTCTAAAAATCGGCTTCTCCGAAAGAACTTGACCAAATGAACAGAAACTTGGTACGAAGCATCTATGGATGGTCCTGTATTATTATTGCTCATTTCGATCCGATCCATTGACACATTTGCTGCTAGAGGCAATTTTTTTTTCTGGTTGGTGGATTTCTATAAATCTTCTCCAGAAAACACTTGGCCAAATGAACTGAAACTTGGCAGGAAGCATCTATTAAAGTCCTCTATAATGATTGCTCATTTCGCCCCGAACTGTTAACAAACGTGGCCACTATAAGGAATTTTTTTCCCTGGTTGGTCGATTTCTAAAAGTCTTCTTATCTGAAACTGCTTAGCCAAATGAATCGAAACTTGGTAGAAAGCATCTATGGAAGGTCCTCTATAAAGATTGCTAATGTTGTCCCGATCTGTCAATAAACATGGCAACCATAGGCAATTCTTGTTTCTGGTTGGTTGATTTCTAAAAATCTTCTCCTCTGAAACCACTTGGCCAAATAAATCCAAATTTTACAGAAAGCATCTTTCGATGGACGTCTATGAGGTATACTCATTTCATCCCGATTGAACAAAAATTATGGTCTAGTTTCTGATTGTCTGAAATTTAAAAAAGCTTATCCTCTGAAACTGGGAGGCACAATGAATTGTTACTTTGTAGGAATAGTATATGGGAGATCCTGTACAAAATTTTCATATTTCATGCAGATCATACAATAATATGGCCACCATAGGCAGTTCTTGCTTGTGATAGGCCAGTTAAAAAAATCTTCTCTAAAACCATTTGGCCAAATTAATTGAAAATTAGTTGGAATTTTCCTCGAAGCAAAATGACAGTTGAGCAACACAGGCTCAACCCACTGAGCCTCTAGTTTTCTGAGATCTAGGGAGGAGGCATTTTGGAAAAAAATACTTTGTTCAGGCATTTTTGCTAATATGTTGTTCCACCCACTACACATTTTAAGTTGTTCTTTAATAAGGTGATGAATCTTTGAAATATGTTCTTTCAAGCTTTGGTTGTATGCAATATTCTAAACAACAAACTGACAGGAATAGATATGACTTATTTGACAGTGTATAAATGATTTGAGGGCATAGGAAACTGAAATGTGGTACAATTCAGACAACAAATTGTGTCTGTGGAAATATAAAGCACAATTTAATCAGCTTTCAGTTTAATGAAGAATGTGATTTAATGAAACAGTCCTGGAAATATTAAATAGTTTCATGTCATGCATAGATTTTATAATCCAAAGAATATTATTGTGGAAATTTTTTTAGGACAGAAACTGGAAGATTAAAACATAACATTACACAACAGAAAGATGATGAAAGAAAAGCAGCACTACAACAGCTGTCTAAACTGAAGGATGAAGAGTTAATATCTGCAAAGGCTGGTTGGGAGAAAATTATTTCAGAGATGCAGAAACAGGTTAATTGTCTTTATTTAAGCAGATGCAGTGAAAAAAAAGAAAATGTACTGTCACCTCTCATTTATAAACCCCATTAAAGGCCAGAATTGAATTTTTTTTATATTAAAAGTTGCCAATATTCGATGTTTTATACTAATTGCAGTTGAAATTTTTCATAATATCATACGTAAATAGCCTAGAACGAAGGAAATACGTCGCTGTTTGATTTTCTTGCCTCCAGTAAAGAATTCAATGTTGACCACGCAATATTCATACGACCTGACAGTGAACTCATTCGGGAAAGCGTTTGCGCATGTACGAAATTGTTTGTTGATGAAGAAAATCGAATCGTGGAAGAACAAAAACATTGACGGATTCTACACGAAAACGACACTAAAAGGAGGATTCAGCAAGCTTTGTGTAAAAATAAAAAAAAGATGTTATACCGACCTACTCCATTTTTCAACATGTAAGGATAATTTAGTATCTTTTTTTCGGCTGAATCGTATTTTGACAGTAGAATTGCATCGTAGTTTTTTATATATTCTTTTTTCAGGAGAAAATGCTAGATGATATCTCTTTTAAATTAGAGACTAAAATAATGAACTTCATGTCTGTTTTTTTAAAAAAAAAATATAAACAAGACAACTCAAGTGTTGTCAATAATATACAATACAAATTTTTTACAATTTTCCCTTTATCGGGCCCATTTGCACCGTCTTGGTTTGTTTTTATTGATTTCATCATGTATTTCCGATTTTAAGTGTCATTCTTACTAAATACCATTATATAATATTAACTGATTACCCCGGGATCCAATTTCATAGATATATTTCTTAAATTGTATTAATTCTAACGAATTTACATGCAACATGCTTCCTCGGTTATTTATAGCAGTTATCAGTGTTTGGCAAACTTCGGAACTGCAGCTGATTTATAATTAGGTCGTGTTAATGGCAATTCCACCAAACAGATATTCAAATTCTTTTCACTAATTACGACATTATAGCATATTTTTTAACCTGGCTTTTTGTTCAGAACATTTTATTAGTATAAAACGTCGAATATTGGCAACTTTTAATATATAAAAAAAAAAAATCAATTCTGACAGCCTTGTATGCCTTTAATGTATAAACTTTAGCACTTAGCCCTGTTTGGAAATAACAGTTTTCCATGGGTAAATCTAAATGAAAACTATAAAGATATTTTAAGTGGATCTGAATTTAAAGCATTATATCGCAGATGTATTCATTCAGCAGTGAGGATTTTTTGACAAGTTAATCTTGATTCTGATATACAGTTACATTGAATGTAAAGGAGGCTGCTTTGTAGAGATGGATCAGACCACTTTCTAAAGTCAAGAGAGGGGTACGTCGTGGTCGTGATCGTATGGTAGTTGGATTTACTACCTATGCAATCAGTGCCTATCACCACTGATGTTCTGAGTTCGAATCTCGATCAGGGCAAGGTCTACAACATTATGTGATAAAAATTGTCAGTGACTTGTGACAGGTCGATGGTTTTCTCCGAGTCATCCGGTTTCCTCCACCAATAAAACTGACCGCCACAATATAACTGAAATATTGTTGAAAGTGGTGTTAAACACCATCAAACAAACAAACAAATTAAAGTAAAGAAATCTGCCAAGTTTTTCTTAGATCACCCTTGAAATTGAAAAAAATCCAGGAAAAACCCTGGAATTTTATGTTTGAGAGTTGTGTGGGAACAATGATTAAAGATGGTGACCATTACTAAAAAAAGAAATTTCTTTTATTGTCTATTACTGCTTTATTAGTAGTCAAAATGAGCTCAAATTTTAAATGTAGTTACATGGTAATAAGTAGTTCAACATATCTTGTTTTTCTATTGATTTTTTTCATCCAATTTATACAGATTATGTATATTATGAGAAAAAAATCAAAATCTCAGAAACTTGAGCTGAAATGATCTTTGATTGACCCACTTTCAAAATTATTAGTGACAGCCCCACACTCTATCTTCCATATAAGATGACTGGCATTACTATTTGTAGAAATTTCATTAAATGACAAAGTAAGAAAAAATCATCTGAAATTTTTCTATATAATTTAAAAGTTAAATAGAAAACCAGGTGAACTATTACAGGCTATAGTATTAAACATATTATTTTGTTTATTTGAAATTTTCATCATTTATAAACCATAGTATACACTTTTAACTGGTATGACGGTGATAGCAAGTTTATTGTTCCCCGAGACAGCAACTATTGCCCGAGGTGATGTCGAAAGGAACAATCAAGTTGCTATTATCCAAATATCCAGTCAATATTAAAGTGTTTTATTATACTGAATAGCATAATAGACCATAATACCTTGGACAGACACAGGTATGATAAAACTATATGAACCGAGTGTAAATTAATCAACAAACATGATCAGATGAAACCAAGATTATTCCTCATTATGTTGGGGCTTCAGCTTTCAAGATACAAATACAACATCGTTCATTGTTAATAATGTCCATACAAATACAACATCGTTCATTGTTAATAATGTCCATACAAATACAACATCGTTCATTGTTAATAATGTCCATACAAATACAACATCGTTCATTGTTAATAATGTCCATACAAATACAACATCGTTCATTGTTAATAATGTCCATACAAATACAACATCGTTCATTGTTAATAATGTCCATACAAATACAACATCGTTCATTGTTAATAATGTCCATACAAATACAACATCGTTCATTGTTAATAATGTCCATACAAATACAACATCGTTCATTGTTAATAATGTCCATACAAATACAACATCGTTCATTGTTAATAATGTCCATACAAATACAACATCGTTCATTGTTAATAATGTCCATACAAATACAACATCGTTCATTGTTAATAATGTCCATACAAATACAACATCGTTCATTGTTAATAATGTCCATACAAATACAACATCGTTCATTGTTAATAATGTCCATACAAATACAACATCGTTCATTGTTAATAATGTCCATACAAATACAACATCGTTCATTGTTAATAATGTCCATACAAATACAACATCGTTCATTGTTAATAATGTCCATACAAATACAACATCGTTCATTGTTAATAATGTCCATACAAATACAACATCGTTCATTGTTAATAATGTCCATACAAATACAACATCGTTCATTGTTAATAATGTCCATACAAATACAACATCGTTCATTGTTAATAATGTCCATACAAATACAACATCGTTCATTGTTAATAATGTCCATACAAATACAACATCGTTCATTGTTAATAATGTCCATACAAATACAACATCGTTCATTGTTAATAATGTCCATACAAATACAACATCGTTCATTGTTAATAATGTCCATACAAATACAACATCGTTCATTGTTAATAATGTCCATACAAATACAACATCGTTCATTGTTAATAATGTCCATACAAATACAACATCGTTCATTGTTAATAATGTCCATACAAATACAACATCGTTCATTGTTAATAATGTCCATACAAATACAACATCGTTCATTGTTAATAATGTCCATACAAATACAACATCGTTCATTGTTAATAATGTCCATACAAATACAACATCGTTCATTGTTAATAATGTCCATACAAATACAACATCGTTCATTGTTAATAATGTCCATACAAATACAACATCGTTCATTGTTAATAATGTCCATACAAATACAACATCGTTCATTGTTAATAATGTCCATACAAATACAACATCGTTCATTGTTAATAATGTCCATACAAATACAACATCGTTCATTGTTAATAATGTCCATACAAATACAACATCGTTCATTGTTAATAATGTCCATACAAATACAACATCGTTCATTGTTAATAATGTCCATACAAATACAACATCGTTCATTGTTAATAATGTCCATACAAATACAACATCGTTCATTGTTAATAATGTCCATACAAATACAACATCGTTCATTGTTAATAATGTCCATACAAATACAACATCGTTCATTGTTAATAATGTCCATACAAATACAACATCGTTCATTGTTAATAATGTCCATACAAATACAACATCGTTCATTGTTAATAATGTCCATACAAATACAACATCGTTCATTGTTAATAATGTCCATACAAATACAACATCGTTCATTGTTAATAATGTCCATACAAATACAACATCGTTCATTGTTAATAATGTCCATACAAATACAACATCGTTCATTGTTAATAATGTCCATACAAATACAACATCGTTCATTGTTAATAATGTCCATACAAATACAACATCGTTCATTGTTAATAATGTCCATACAAATACAACATCGTTCATTGTTAATAATGTCCATACAAATACAACATCGTTCATTGTTAATAATGTCCATACAAATACAACATCGTTCATTGTTAATAATGTCCATACAAATACAACATCGTTCATTGTTAATAATGTCCATACAAATACAACATCGTTCATTGTTAATAATGTCCATACAAATACAACATCGTTCATTGTTAATAATGTCCATACAAATACAACATCGTTCATTGTTAATAATGTCCATACAAATACAACATCGTTCATTGTTAATAATGTCCATACAAATACAACATCGTTCATTGTTAATAATGTCCATACAAATACAACATCGTTCATTGTTAATAATGTCCATACAAATACAACATCGTTCATTGTTAATAATGTCCATACAAATACAACATCGTTCATTGTTAATAATGTCCATACAAATACAACATCGTTCATTGTTAATAATGTCCATACAAATACAACATCGTTCATTGTTAATAATGTCCATACAAATACAACATCGTTCATTGTTAATAATGTCCATACAAATACAACATCGTTCATTGTTAATAATGTCCATACAAATACAACATCGTTCATTGTTAATAATGTCCATACAAATACAACATCGTTCATTGTTAATAATGTCCATACAAATACAACATCGTTCATTGTTAATAATGTCCATACAAATACAACATCGTACATTGTTAATAATGTCCATACAAATACAACATCGTTCATTGTTAATAATGTCCATACAAATACAACATCGTTCATTGTTAATAATGTCCATACAAATACAACATCGTTCATTGTTAATAATGTCCATACGAATACAACATCGTTCATTGTTAATAATGTCCATACGAATACAACATCGTTCATTGTTAATAATGTCCATACAAATACAACATCGTTCATTGTTAATAATGTCCATACGAATACAACATCGTTCATTGTTAATAATGTCCATACAAATACAACATCGTTCATTGTTAATAATGTCCATACAAATACAACATCGTTCATTGTTAATAATGTCCATACAAATACAACATCGTTCATTGTTAATAATGTCCATACAAATACAACATCGTTCATTGTTAATAATGTCCATACAAATACAACATCGTTCATTGTTAATAATGTCCATACAAATACAACATCGTTCATTGTTAATAATGTCCATACAAATACAACATCGTTCATTGTTAATAATGTCCATACG